>VZTO01011382.1:0-63200 GCA_013400615.1 Syrrhaptes paradoxus | reverse complement strand
CCCCAGGCCAGCATTAAAGACCAGCATCCTCAGACCATCCAGCCTATACAAAACTCAAACCTATGACAATGCTCCTCTTCCTCTCATCACTGACAATACAGGAAGACAATCTGAAATTTAAACAGGTCTGGGATATAGATATCTTCCTTTAAATCTAGCTTGTTAGATTATATAAAGAAGCAATCAAACATACTTTTACTAGTTATTTCTCCCTATTTAATTTAGGTTTAGATGTGGGATCAAAGGAACATTTGAAAAATACGAATCTAAATGTTGTGTTAGCTTATGAAACTTTTTTAACCAAGAATAGCATCACTTCCCCAAAACCAAAAGACCAGGTTATTTTTATGAAGTTACTACAAGCAAAAAAACCCAGTGTTTCAACTAAAAGCTACTGACTGGCTTCAACAACTGCAGATAAAGACACTGTCGGTACNAATTTAGGTTTAGATGTGGGATCAGAGGAACATTTGAAAAAATACGAATCTAAATGTTGCGTTAGCTTATGAAATTCTTTTTTAACCAAGAATAGCATCACTTCCCCAAAACCAAAAGACCAGGTTATTTTTATGAAGTTACTACAAGCAAAAAAACCCAGTGTTTCAACTAAAAGCTACTGACTGGCTTCAACAACTGCAGATAAAGACACTGTCGGTACCTAAATCCGTAAAGAGACAGTGGGGAAAATGTTGCAAGAACAAGCACATTTCTAATTCATATAGGCAAGCACAACTGACTGGAAAAGCCAGGTTTAAAATCTGCCTCTGTGGGAACATAATATTTGTGTCCAATGTACAGCACACATACATACATTGTGTAAAGACAGATGCCACAAGTAACACATAACTGGGATGTTTTCATTCTTACCATTTCTTAAATTCATTTTAAAACTGTGTTCAATGTTTTAACGCAAGAAAATCTATTTCTGGATGTTACCCTCAAACATGTTAGCTGGGAACCTGTTCTAAATTAAGACTAAAAGATGCTGGATTAGAAAGCATTAGAATTAGATTATCCATGGTCAACTATTCCCAGAGATCTATTTACACAGCAGTATGTTCTCCATCACATATAGACCCTTCAAACTTCATACAGACTACAGTAAAGAGCAGATTACAACTGCCCAGAGGGGCACTCTTATATGAAAGGTTCTCCTTCAGCTTGGCAAAGGAAATATAGTTGCGCAGGGAGAACAACCATAGGTCCTCCTTCCACTACTGCAACTTTGCCTGGTTTTAAGTGAACAAATATTTTCTTCAACATGCAGAGAACAAGGAGGTGAGGAGAAAAAAAAAAACAAACAAAAAACCCCACCTCACTTAAGCAAGTTAAACACACTTAGCAAGAACAGGCTTACATTATTCATCATTTGTGCCACCTACAGACATTATTTCATATTAAAAACACAATACAGTAGGGACACCTAATACTCCAAATAAAATCTACTTTGCATCACTTTCAATAGATACATGAACTTGAGGTTTTACATTTCCTCCCCCCCAGTACCTACTTTCAAACATACTAAAGGGAAGACAAGATTTGCCCTTCCTTGTGGCTCTTCCAAAACAGAACTCCTGGATTTAAAAAAAGTTCAAATTATTTGCCTTACAGAAGCAGACACATTACATCACCTTGCAATTGGTACCAATACAGAAACATTCCTTGTAGTATCAATCCAAACCTTTAATTACTAAAGACATTAGCATGGAAGAAAGTATACTGGAAATGAGACTCAGTTTTCCAATGAATCATAGTTCAAGGCCTTTTTTGTGTGTGCAGAGAAGCAGTTTGCACAGTACTATTTCTGCACAAAGAAAAAATAAAATTAACGGACAAAATTTCTGAAACCTAGTAATGAGTAGGATCTAAGACACTTCTCTTAAGAGGACTATCCAGAAAAGTTGAGTATTTTGAATCCCATGAAAACGTTAGCATGTCATTGCACTGAAACATTCATAAAGATGCAGCTGAAATTGTCAAACAGTACAATTGCACAGAAAGAAATGAACATTCTGTTGAAAAAAGACTATGAGTATCTTAAAGAAGATTATGCATCTAAGTATAGTGAAAACTAACAGATCCAGCACCAGCTTCTTTACTGCTGGGTTTCTAACTGATACCACGACACATCTGCAAAGAGAGCTCCATGAATATTTCAAGAGGAAAGGGCAAAGAGCTGACAGAAGTCCATCTAAGCTGCTCTATTATTTCCACTGTGAAAGACAAGTCTTTTCAAAGTACTGAAAGTTTCAGAATATTATTTTATGTAATTAGGGTGTTAAAATGCTTTCACTAACTTAGTTACTAAAGAAAATTGTAAGCATAAATGTAAGATCGCACACTGCCTCCATCAACAGAAATAGGTAACACAAATATGATTGTGTATAACTCTGAATTTTATAGACTATTAAATCCTTTGCTAAACAAAACCATGATCTGAGCAAAAATAAAAATAAATGATCAGACAGCATGAACTGATCTACTGAGGCTGAGATTCTTCAATTCCTTACTTATAAACAAATTAAGGAAGTAAAAAGAAGAGGTCATACTTTCACACGACCTTAGGAGGTCATGCAATGTGTACTTCAGGCAAACATCATGTGGAATGGAAACACCATAGCCCCATTAGCTTTTCTGAAGTCCCTTTAGTATACAGTTAATTCATCTTTTTAAATTCTCATATCCTCAAATTTATTCTATTTATTTTCAACTATATGAACAGAATGTTTCATAAAAAAACAAACAAGCCCTCAGCAGCCCCAGATACTTCACCTCCTCCCCTGGCTCTCTCAGCTAATGTTATATTCCCCCAGGTACAGCTCCAGCTTCAGGAAGAGGAACTGCTACCTACCCATTAGCTGTGTGAGCATGCATCAAACTTCTGTGTGTGCCAACAATACAACCTAAGGTTTTTATGCTTAAAGTAGGCTAATTGGTTTTCCAAGTCTAGCTCAAATGTCCACAGAATAAAACAAGGAGGAAATACTTTAATTTTGTTCACACTCCAAGGACCAGCCCAGTTAAAAACCAGCATCCATCAAACTCACTTTACCATGAACTCAACAGCTGAAAAAAATCAGTTCTAATAAAGCACATCACACTGTAAACCATGCATGAAAACAAAATTTACACGAACAACACAGTACAGCTCTTGCCAATGATACTTCTACATACTTCATTTATGAACAGAGATTTGCATTAAGAGGAGTGTCAGACTTCTGAAGGTTTCAGCTGCTGTGATGACGCTGGAAGGAAGGGACTGTCACCATCAAGAAGCCACCTTACTGACACTTTGAAGGAAGCCCAAGGTTTAACCCTTGGTTCAAGGAATTGTCTTCTCTACAGAAAAATAATATTTTGGTCCATCAGGTAGCCACTCATAACAGCAAACTGAAGTGTTAGGACCTAATAAACATGTCAGCAATTTTGTCCCATTTTAGAACAGCATTACCTCAAAAAAAAAATCATAACTCTGCTTCAGCCTGTCATCTTCAGATGCATTTAGCAGCTGACATACTTCATGCCCTTTAAAAAAACGAGCTCACCAGGAAAAACCAAACACACGAGACAGCTTAATGCACCACAGCACTGAGCCCTCTCTTACAGCTGCGGCCTCACTGAACCCCACAAAAACGCGGGGCACCCGCCCCAGGCCGGCAGCCACCCGCCCGGAACCACTACGGGAAGCCGCCGGCTGCGAAGAGCGGTATCACGCCGCCCGACCCCCGCCTGGGCCCGCCGCCGAAGGACAAAGCCGCCCGGCTCCGGGGCCGGCCCAGCCGCGGCGGGACGAGCCAAGGGAGAGGCGCCTCAGCTAGGGCAGCGCTGCGGGGCTGCATCCCCCCGCCCAGCCCCGCCGCCCTCCCCCGGGGACGGAGAGGGAAGGACGGAGAGCGCGATGCCCTGACAGGCCCCGGCCGCCGCAGGCCCCCGGGGAAAGCCCGAATGGGTCGCCGCCCGCCACCGCGGGGCAGGGGGTGCCCTTCTCCGGCCAGGCCCGGAGGAAACGAGCCGCCCCCCACCCGGCGGTAGCGGCAGCGCCGTCTCTTACCTGTGGGGTGCGCGGGGGGCGGCGCGGCCCGGGCGGGCATGGCGGCGGGCGGGAAGGGGGAGAGGGGACGCGGCCGGTTATCTGAGGCCTCCCGCGGCAACCGCCATCGAGGGGGAACCCATGTCACGGTGACAGGAACCGCGTCGCTACGGCCCGGCCCCCTCCCGGCGGCCACCGCCTCCTGCCCTGCCCCGCCACCGCCCACTTGGCCTCCCGGCAGGCACCTCACCACCGCTCCCGGAGGCGCGTCACTTCCCGCAGCGACCGGCGGGGCGGGCACATAAATATAAATAAAGAAGCGACCGGCGCTGCTGTGGTGATACTTACCCCACACCGGGTAAGGGAAACGCGGCCTTAACTGCGCCGCCGCCATCTTAAGTGTTGGCAAGCCGCCTCCACGGCGGCAGAGGGGCCATCTTAGACGAGGGATGAGGCGATGCTGAGGGGAAGTCGCGGCTGCCATGTTGGGTTCGGGAGGAAGAGGGTAGCGCTGGGTTGGGGGGTTTTCCGTGCCCTGGCTTAGGCAGTATGAGGTGTTTTAGGTTTTTTTATTATTATTTTAGTTCCTCCCAGGAGTGTTGTGTGGGCCGTGCCAGGTAAAGCTCTGCCCTGGGGCTGCCTGCGCTCGGGGCCGGAGATCCTGTCAGGGGTCCCCTGAGGGGCGCCGGGGCCGAACGGCTGTTTGCCCGCGGAGAGGCGCCGAAAACAGGCGGTGACATAGAAACCCATCCAGAGCAGAAATGGGGAATTTGGGGCGAGTTCCTGCTGGCAGCTAGCCGGCGGGGTGGGGCGGGCGTAGAGCCGGCAGAGGGGCCGCGCTTCGCCGGGGGGAGCGGCCCGGGGGTACCGGGAGCAGCGGCGTGAGGACCCCGGCGGAGCTTCGCGAACGCGGTCGCGGTTATGCCCGCGCCGTGGGAGGGCTTCGTTTCCAAGCTCGATGGCTAGGCTAGCATTCCTGCGTAGGAAATGGTTTATTGCAAAGTTTTGCCCCTTTGAAGTTTGGCGGTGGGGGAGCAGTCCGATCCCCACGGCCCTGGTGCCACACCCGCCTCTGGGGCCGGCTGCCATATCGCTCTTCCGCGTTTTACGTCTTGTTGTAACCACGGGATAAGTTCCTTCAGCTTCAGAGTTTTGCGAACTACTTAATCCAGGTGGAGTCCTTGAGGGCCTGTCTGCATCGTGCTGAAACCTCGGCTCGTAAGCATCGGCGTCTGCCAGAGTTACTGCCTTCAGAGAGTGGCTTGGTAGGAATTTGTTTCTGGAAAAAAGAGATTGATGTATGCCTGCACTTCACAGGGAGAGCATGTACATAGGCTGGTTGTAAGTGCAACACCAGCCAAATCATGCTGTAGTGGCTTTTTAGGGTTTTGTTTGCCTGTTGGTTGTTGCAAATTCTGTAAAAAGAAGTAGAAAGACTGCCAGAAAGGCATATGGGGAAATATTCTCATTTTTAAACTATTTTTTAAAAATATATCTTACTTGCCCTTTTTCCCAAGGAGCACAAGAAGACAATAGTTTGACCTCATAGGTGAAAGAATGTTTACAGCAAAACTGCAAAATAAAATAATGAGAAATAACAAATATTTTTATTTTTGTGTTTTCTGATACCTGTTTACAGTGTACTGGTGAATATTGTGAGAACTACCAGTACATTAGGTCTTTAAAAATACATGACGTTATTTTAAATAACATGCAAAGCCTGACATACATCCTTTGATAGTAGTGACCTGAGCACTGTAACAGCAGTTACAACATGCCAGCAAATTACAATAATAAAATAGTGATCAAAGTGTAATACTAAAGCTTTTTTCCTACAGAGGCTTAAGCATATGTTTAAACACGCAGTAGTTTTGCTGAGGAAGGCTTAAACCAAGGCTATTCGTGCAACGTTTCATGTCTGAGATAGGTTGTGGAATAAAAATGCCTCAAATGCATTTAAAAGTAGTTATAATTAACCCACTAATTTATTAAGTAATATAAGGCCTTTGTGAAGCACGGGGAAATTATATTGTTAATACAATGTCTCCGTTATATTAGGAATACTGTTAAAGTAGCTGAAGATAATAGGTGACTATTAATGAGGCTGTATGAGTCTTACATTTCGCCTCCTGGTGGCTGTTTTATTTTTTTCAGCTCAGTGTTAGAAATGCAGCGTAAATCCGCTGGCCTGACAGGACAGAGAAAGCCGGGACGGAATTGGAAGGTAGGGCAATTTAGCAGTCAGAGATCTTTGACTTTCACCCAGTGTACAACAATGTATTTTATAAATCGTAAGGGTGCAGAGAAGAATCTGTAAAAGCAGTGAAATACTTTATTGTAAAGCAACAGACAAACTAGATCGTTTCTTCCCATATCTGTCAGTTGCTGTTAAATTCCAGGGACCCAAAATATACCTCAGTGTGTAGTGTTAGTCCATGAAGAATTGTTTCCCATTCCAGCTGTGCTTAGTTGATGGTCATTGGTCATGAATGTTAATCGTCCTTATGGCAACATTGTAAATCATATAATTAGAGGAGGTAAATTAATTGTTATCTTCTGATGTATCAATGGTTTGAATGAACATACAGAATAAACACACTGCCCTTAAACTCCTCAGACAACCTGAGTCCCAGAACCTTAAAAAAATATAAAAAACTAAAGTGTTTCTGTGGAAAAGACCAAAGCCATAAGCAAAACCATGTACCACAGGAAGAGAGCCAAAGAGATCGACAGTGTCAGTAATTAGGTCCTAGAATAGAAGGAAATTTAAGTAAAATTCACAGATGATTTGAGGAAGTGACTCATATCCTAAGCTAGAAAGGAAGGCATAAAATCACTCCAAGTGGTCCCAGCCAGTTTGACTAGAGGGAGATTTCTTCCTCTTTCTTGGTGGTAGTTAGTAGTTCCTAGGACAAGAAACTTTAATCGGTATGTAGTTGTGAGTCTATAAGATTCATTTAACTTGAATGCAAGATCAGACGAGAGGTAAGTGTTCCACATTACAAAATGAAGGTGATCTTCACTTAGGCATAGTGTGAATGATTGACAAGACGTGGGATTTCTTTAGTCATTCCTGCGTTAGCTTTGCTGGTTGAAGGAGATTACATCTGCTTACAAAGGCAGACTGACTCTTTATAATAGCATTAGCCATATTATGTATTAGTTCTGTGACATGAAATCCGTGGGTTATAACACTAATTTCAAGGTTATGTTTTCAACGTATGAAAGTTTCCCTTACAGAATTGAATGGATTGTAAACACTGTACGTTATTTGGAGATTATTCTAGAGTGGTGTTGTGTCTGTTTTCAGACATATGCTGTTGTTTTTTTTTTAAAGCACATACTTCCAAGCAATTAATTTTCTTACAGCATGGTGATAAAACATTGTTATTTTGAGATATCCATCTCAATGTGGAGCTCCTCTACGTAGTGCAATAGAGGTTTTAAGTCAAGCAGGGCTGGTCTTGGTAACTGCGAGGTCCAGCCTTGGTTTGTCAGCTGCAACAAAACAGCTTTGTGTCACTGCTGCCGAGTCCTAAACTGTCAGGAGAGGGCGCAGCCTTCCTAGAAGTCTCAAATGGAAAAGTATCGTGGTGTGTGGAGATGATTCAGAAAGGCTGTCTCCCAAAAACCCGCGTGCTCCGGAGGCTCAGACATTCCTCCTGGGTTGGGAATTGAGGATGAGAGGGAAAACTTGTTATGGTCTGCATCCAAGTCCTTCATAAAACTTAGTCATTCATAATTCTCAGGAAAATTTAATATTTATAGGGAAACAATTTAGCTTTTTATTTCTCATTTTGAAGTTTATGATGTGGTTCCTGAATACAACTTTTGGTTATACCATAAGCTGTACTATATATTGTGTAGTGTAATGCAGAATATCTTTTGAAATATGATGGATCACTATCTGTGGATAGTGCAGTTCATTTTTTTTCCCTTTTTTTGTTTTGTTTTGGGGTTTTTTTCCAAAATATGTACAGTACAACATGGCTTCTGGCAGTGCAAGCTTTTTCTGGCTTCCCTGCTCAGTGTCTGGTAAAGAAACTTAGTGTAATTAAAGACTAGATGAATCTTCAAACTTCAAGCAGTTTGCTTCCTTCTCTGCTGAGTCTGGCAGTGCTGTTCATCAGAAACTAGACAGTCTTTTTCCTGAGAAATTGTGATGCTTGATTTTTTTTTTAATTCACAATGGAATTTGACATTTGAAGGTTTGAAATTATCCGTAGAATGAATTTTAAATGCTTTTAGACCTACCAGATCATTTCATTTGACTAATGCCAAAGGCTTTCATTTGTGCTATTGTTAATGCAGTGCTAACTAATTTAAATTTTTCAGTGGAAATGAAATATAAAGAAATCAAGCAAATTAAAAAACAGGAAATCAAATTCCAAAGTTAAATTGCAATTTAACTTCACAGAATGTTTTTTTTTTCCTTCCTGACATGAAACTGAATTGGCACATTTCTCTGAAATGTTTTTAATTCAGTAAAGCTGCATTTATCTTCTACCATCATAACTGAAATAACCCCTACTACTGCATTATCAAGCGGAAAGAGCTTGTCTGACTGAATTCAACAATCAGCTTAAAAAGCTTTACATGAAAATTGTCTGTGGCTGTGATTTCATAAGGTGGGCATTATCAAAACTAGCTAAATGAGTAATATGTGCTTTCTGTTGGCTTTGAAATGGCCAACACTTAGTAAAAGAAAAAATGTGCAGTTACTGTTAGTTAAGTTAAACAAAGCTGCAGCTGAGCAAAGAATGAACTAAGCAGCCTGTTACTAACCTCCACTGCTGATCTGTCCTTTGACATCACAAGGTGGTAAGACAGATCTATGAGCAGCTGATGCTTGTTTCTTAGCTTAGTGGTTGGTGCCCCAAGCTCCATCCAGCATCAACGCAGACTGCCCAACTCTTCCACAGGGCACTACAGAGCTCTTCCCTGCATTAGTGTTGAGGGAGCCAGGAGTGCCTCTTGGCCTCAGAACATTCCCTTGTGAAGAGCCCATCTGGGTCTGCAAGCTGGCTGTGCAGCAAAGATCCTGAGGATCCCCATTCCCTGCAGTTCAAAAAGTGTCTGAATTAATTCCTGCTCCGTGTGGTCTTCACGTGTCTCTCTACTGGCAGTGAAAGGAACTTGCTGAGCCTGCCCTCCCCATGCTAGGTGTTAGCTGTTATGATAACCCCTGTGTGGCGGTCCCTGTTTCCTCTCAAATCTATTCAGTGGCACTGAGGTGCTCTTCAGAACATCTCAAATGTCCACGTCTTCTGCATCCCTGCTAGCATTGGCCTCTGGGCATGCAGAATGACCAGGCACTGGTTTCCCTTGTTTTGGGAATCCAACAAAGGTGTCTTAGCTTTTCCCAGTTCTTCAATTCAGAACATCTCAAATGTCCACGTCTTCTGCATCCCTGCTAGCATTGGCCTCTGGGCATGCAGAATGACCAGGCACTGGTTTCCCTTGTTTTGGGAATCCAACAAAGGTGTCTTAGCTTTTCCCAGTTCTTCAAGGAAGGAACTGTCTCCATCTGTTCTAGTTGCAATGGCATAAAATATGAAACATTGTAACATATGTTTTAGATGGAACATAAAATTCTTTTGTTTGGAGTGAAAATTTGTTATTACTTTTTACAAGTCTCCCTAGCTATCCTTATTGGAGTCATAGTTACGAAAGGAAGAAGGCGTTACTACATCAGCAGCCCATTCTCTTGTGATTTGTGAGCCATTAAAAATCCCAGAATTCTCCTTAAACAGTCCTAAATGTGTTAACTACAAAGAACCCTGTATAGTTACAAAAAACAGATGAAGTTATTTTAGGCAGATCTTAGAAATCTCCTGCATCTGAAGGTTAGGTAGGTTCTTTGATTTTTGGCTCAGGCTTATTTGGGCAAGGATAGGGTTGCTGACAGTCAGCAGTGTGTGTTGAGAGGGTTTTTTGGTTTTTGTTGTTGTTGTTTCTTCTAAGGACCTTCTTTCTGAGTCTGGACCATGTCTGCAGATGATTTGGAGCATCTAATGAACATGCAGGCTCACATTCTTGCTATACGAGGGTTACTCAATGGGTTAACCAGCTCATGCATGTCAAAACAGTCCCATTTTACCTGCAATGATCTAGACCACATCCTCAAAGTGGCAGAAGTTGATGACTTCAGTGTGGCAATACTACGCATACACCTGCCCTCAACATATTTTTCTATGCAACTCATCAGCAGCGTGTGCACAGTGTGTTGTAGTGCATGTACATTTTAATGACAGCAAGGCTTGTCAGCAGACGTGATAGACACACCAATGTAGCTGGCGAAAACTGGCAAGCTGTCAGCAGTGTTGGTGTGTTCAGGTGTGAAGGAGGTATAACAAACTTTAAGATGAGTGCAGACTGAAAACAATCTGACTTCAGCTCTAATTTAACTGTGTTACTCAGGCAAGTAGGAGAGGAGAAAAACAGCTGACAAATGTAGCAACCCCGCAAGCTGTGGACAGCCAAAATGCTGTACAGTCAACACATACTCTTTCCTCACAGGGCCAACAATACTTCTTTCTTCTAGAAAGTGGTAATGTATGAGTACCTCAATGGTCAGCAGGAAAGCAAGATTTCTAGCTCGCTCAGTAGCAGAGCAAAGCTTCCCTGTGTGACTAATATTTTTTTTTCAATATGGGCTCTAAATGCAGAAAGCCAATAAAAAAAAAAATCAAAATTACTAATTTAAAGACAGTTCCTTGCCTTTAAGAGGCCTGGCTTGTGAGTTTTATACATTTAAGATGAAAAGTGCTAAAAATGCTTGAAGGCCCTTATTCTGCTTTAATGATCCAATTTATGTATTGGACAAAGGTGAGTTGATTTCCATAGCCATCCTCCTTGATTGTGCATCAGCTCCTCTCTGTGATGCCAGGCGTCAAGAGCCACCAAACACCCTTGTAGATCAGCCCGTAGGAAATTCTGAGGTACAAGCTACTAACTCTGTGTATGTGATGGGCATTATTACAGCAGTTGCTTGCATACTGAGCTGTTCAGGGTAATAAGATATGTGCCCATAATCTCTATTAACATCTATTTTAAGGCTTTCTCATTTCTAAGGCATTTCAGAGGGTTTTGTGTTTTCTTTAGGTTTTTTTTTAAGGAACACTGAAACTTGCCTCTACAGTTGTTTTTTATATAGATAAGAAGACCTGCAATATCGTGTGGTAATTGCACAAGTTCATTTCACATCTATAGGTCAACACAATCAGGAAAATTTGGGTGCCTAGTTTGAATGTTTTGGACACATTTTCCTCATGAAACAATGCTGTGTGACTGGCAGTGATGCATATCAATAAAAATAATTTGAAAATTTTCTCCCAAGATCATGCCCTTTTCTCTTTCTAGTGAATGACAAAATGTAAAATGTAGGTAAAAGTTCAGTTCCAGGTTTTGAAATGGAAATGGCTGAGTTTTTTCTGGGTTAATGACAACTTCTGTCTCAAATGGAACTGCTGTACAAGGGAAGTGATTCCTTTTGCAGATCTCTGTTAAAATCCTTCTCATTGTCTTTCAGACTCATATCTGATGCCTGTTTTCAGTACCACATATGTCATATTTTTCTGCAATGGGTTTGCTTTCTTGATCTTTGTTTGTTGAGATGGAAAGCATCTGGGATGTAGGCACATAGCAAGGGTAGATCTCAGAAAAACAGGATTGCTTTCTGGAAAGCTCTTATGCGAGAAATATGTGTAATTGGCTTATCTGGTGGTCCTAGACTACCTGACAGAGTTGTTCTCATAGGTAAGTTATAAATAACAAGACAGAATCTACATAGGAGATGCCATGCTTCAAGTAGCCAAAATGTTTTTGAATGCTAACAGAAGTACCAGCTGCCCTGGAGTCCTGCATGCAATAGCCCTTGGCTGCCCAAGCAGTCAGAATGAGACCCTCAAGACAGAGGGGTCTCTTGGTCTCCATGTGGTCCCCTGCTGTTGTCTCACAAGCAGAAAGAAGCAAGACTGAACCCCTGACATTTGTACCAAGAACAGGCAGAATGTGGGAAGGAGCAGGCAGAAGGGAACATGGAGAGCTGGTCAGAGAGGGAAACAGCAGGGTAACAAAGGCAAGCACAAAGATGGCAGGGCAGATGAGGAGATGAGAAGTCCAACCTCTACCACTTCAATATCCAGGATCAGTGAGAGATCTATTGACAGCAGCTGAACCAGCTCTGTTGCCAGGAGGAGAGCTAGTAAAGATGAGATTAGGTAAATCCAGGTGCCTGAGAAATCTGTTTAAATTCACCAGGCTCTAAGTAGGAACCCTCTCTAAATCGTGCCTAGCTGTGTTTCAGTGCTGGGAAAAGGGTGCTGTCTCTGAGCCAGCCCTTTGGTTCTAGTAAGTAAGCGAGTGTCACTGATGTGTTCTGCGCGAGCCCTTGCAAGGGAGGGCTTCTTGCTGTTCCCTGCACCAGCGGTACAGTCTTAAGTGCAGCCTATGTCATTTCAAGGGAGATAATGTGCATCTTAGCAGTGAGCTGCGGCCACCCCATCTCTAACCTTATTGAACTCGAGGGGTGTGCATTAGTAGTGAATTTGGCTCATGGTTTTCAGTTTTTAACCACTGAACTGAAAAAAGTTTAGTAAGTACAAAACCCTTATTAGTTCATAGGGTCTAGCACTTGTTGCAAGGAGCTTCAATTCCCACTGTAGCCAAGAGAGGGCTGTTTTCAGAGCACCAGCTTGGGCTCTGTACCCTCAGCTGGTCAAAGAGGGATCTGAGATGAGATCTAGATGTTGAAGAATTCTCATGCCCCCATTCTTCCATATACGGACTGCTAGTGAGTTGGAAACATGGCTCCAGATGGAACCAAAAGTATGAAGACCTGCCTCTCCAACACAAGCTAATTGCCAGATGTTTCAAAGGAGCAACATTGTCTCGATTTCCCTGCATTTATGGAAGTGTTTATAATGTAGGCCACAGGGTATTTGCTGTCTGCTTGGTCAGATGCAAGTCAGCAGTTCAGTGGATTTAAATGAACACTGATGGTGACCTACAATTGGTTTGCATGGAAATGGCATTGGGCCAATTGCCCAGTTGTGGAATGTTATGTGAGCAGAGCAGATATAATTAGTTCCAAATTTGACCACAATCCATATTTATCCATATTTTGCTGCAAAGGGGCTTGTCTCCTTTGGCAAGAAATCCCCTGGGCAGAGAGCATATTCTCAGTAACTTACTGTTTACCCCATACTGGGCTGAGTTTCCAACAAATCCTTCTCTGTGGAGGAGTCAAGATGCATGACCCTTGCTAGTGATGCAGCCATCTCCCAAAATCAAACCTCTTGTTTCCTCAGCAGCCTGTCTCACTTGGGAAATGTTGCAGCCTGTGAGATCATTCACAGTTCTCTGAGCAGCAACTAATTCTTGACACAAAACCTGTTGGCAACAGCCTGGATTTTCCGAGGAGCAAAGATTCCTGTGCATATCATCACGTGGAGCAGGATGGAGTTTCAGGAGCCCTGCAGAGATCTCTCACCAGTCAGGTGCTTGTTCTGCTTATTCAAAGAGATGGTGGGATGTTAACCAGCTTTCATTCAAAAATAACATAGGCATTTTAGCAGATGACTGCTCCCCCTCTAGCACATCCTGTTGTACTTTTTGGGATCATTTTACGTGAATTGTGCTGATGGAACTCGATTACTGTCACATGCCGTTTGCAGGGTCACTTCAGGGATGAGGAAGATGTAAACTGAACCTTCTGGGGTAGCTGTTGTTCATAGCCATGAGTCTTCTGGCATTTTTGCCCATATAAATGTCTTCAGATGCAGTTTGACAGCAGGTGACATTGAGAAGATTTTTACACTCTGGAGTTCTACACCATCAAGACATGCTTAAATTACCCTACTGGCTACGCCTTCAGAGCGGCCTGCGTTACTTATGCATCTCTGGGTTTGGCTGACGATTTATACGCTGTTACTAGCTAGGCCACTTCTCTGGAGAGACCTCTTCTCAGTCTGACAGAGATGGAGGCAGACAGAGATACAACTCTACGCTACCTGAAAAAACCCAGGGTGATAACCCTCTACAAAGCGTGACAAAGATTCACTGCCTGCACAGGTTTGCCTTGGGGCTGGTTTGCTTTTACAGAGCTGGACCAGTTCCTCCTGAGTCATATTCCGTTATATATGCAAGCTACTGTGGTACCTTTAATTCAGTTTAAGAGTGGATCAGATAGGTTTCTTCTCCCTTCTCAATTATAACCCTGTTATTGCTCTGTTTGTTAATGTGTATTCTGGTAGCATTGCACAGCTACAAGCATGCCCCAGGGCCTGGTGCAGTAAGTGTCTGTGGTGTGTTTTTCTTTCTTGATTGTGTAGAAAGAGTCATCACTGCATTATAAACTTATCTCTTCAGCTTCTCAAGGCTTGTTCTTGCCTGTGGGAACTGGTCTGTTATCTCCCATTGCTGCAGAGATAAGTTAATTGCTCAGCGAAACGAGGTAGGCTATTTTGGACTTCGCTCTATTTACAGCCAGTGACTGCAGGGTACNCCTGCATTTATGGAAGTGTTTATAATGTAGGCCACAGGGTATTTGCTGTCTGCTTGGTCAGATGCAAGTCAGCAGTTCAGTGGATTTAAATGAACACTGATGGTGACCTACAATTGGTTTGCATGGAAATGGCATTGGGCCAATTGCCCAGTTGTGGAATGTTATGTGAGCAGAGCAGATATAATTAGTTCCAAATTTGACCACAATCCATATTTATCCATATTTTGCTGCAAAGGGGCTTGTCTCCTTTGGCAAGAAATCCCCTGGGCAGAGAGCATATTCTCAGTAACTTACTGTTTACCCCATACTGGGCTGAGTTTCCAACAAATCCTTCTCTGTGGAGGAGTCAAGATGCATGACCCTTGCTAGTGATGCAGCCATCTCCCAAAATCAAACCTCTTGTTTCCTCAGCAGCCTGTCTCACTTGGGAAATGTTGCAGCCTGTGAGATCATTCACAGTTCTCTGAGCAGCAACTAATTCTTGACACAAAACCTGTTGGCAACAGCCTGGATTTTCCGAGGAGCAAAGATTCCTGTGCATATCATCACGTGGAGCAGGATGGAGTTTCAGGAGCCCTGCAGAGATCTCTCACCAGTCAGGTGCTTGTTCTGCTTATTCAAAGAGATGGTGGGATGTTAACCAGCTTTTGTTCAAAAATAACATAGGCATTTTAGCAGATGACTGCTCCCCCTCTAGCACATCCTGTTGTACTTTTTGGGATCATTTTACGTGAATTGTGCTGATGGAACTCGATTACTGTCACATGCCGTTTGCAGGGTCACTTCAGGGATGAGGAAGATGTAAACTGAACCTTCTGGGGTAGCTGTTGTTCATAGCCATGAGTCTTCTGGCATTTTTGCCCATATAAATGTCTTCAGATGCAGTTTGACAGCAGGTGACATTGAGAAGATTTTTACACTCTGGAGTTCTACACCATCAAGACATGCTTAAATTACCCTACTGGCTACGCCTTCAGAGCGGCCTGCGTTACTTATGCATCTCTGGGTTTGGCTGACGATTTATACGCTGTTACTAGCTAGGCCACTTCTCTGGAGAGACCTCTTCTCAGTCTGACAGAGATGGAGGCAGACAGAGATACAACTCTACGCTACCTGAAAAAACCCAGGGTGATAACCCTCTACAAAGCGTGACAAAGATTCACTGCCTGCACAGGTTTGCCTTGGGGCTGGTTTGCTATTACAGAGCTGGACCAGTTCCTCCTGAGTCATATTCCGTTATATATGCAAGCTACTGTGGTACCTTTAATTCAGTTTAAGAGTGGATCAGATAGGTTTCTTCTCCCTTCTCAATTATAACCCTGTTATTGCTCTGTTTGTTAATGTGTATTCTGGTAGCATTGCACAGCTACAAGCATGCCCCAGGGCCTGGTGCAGTAAGTGTCTGTGGTGTGTTTTTCTTTCTTGATTGTGTAGAAAGAGTCATCACTGCATTATAAACTTATCTCTTCAGCTTCTCAAGGCTTGTTCTTGCCTGTGGGAAAGCTTCATGCATGAAAAGCATCAGGCCTGGCTTTCTGTGGGATAGGCTGGGCCGTTACACCCTGAGCTGAAAGATGACTGGTTTTGCACTGGGACTGATATGAGGAAGCAGATAGCAGTAGGTCAGAGCTGTGGTGGACCCAGTCTAATGCTTGCCTTAGGTAAGGCTCTGCAGTGGTCTCCAAGTTTCCCGTGCAAGTCAAAACTTGGTTAGAGAAAATATGATGGTGAATGAGAGAGTCCCATGAAGAGCAAGAAATAATCTCTGCAGCTGTGGCAGGTAGTGCTAGTGTGTGGGAAATATACAGAATTTGTGAGAGCTCTTGAGTACTGGTTTTATTCCTGTTAGTCTTTTTGGCTAATCTAGTACCTTGATGTTGAATTCAACCATTTCACATCCCAGAAAGCAAACATCACCATCACAGGACCTTCTCTGGTGAACAAAGGTGCTGTTTGCATTTCCCATTGCACTGGTATTGCTTAGCTATGAAAAAACAGAATCACTGTTTTACCAAGGCAATGACTGCTAGAAGAGAGGGGTCTACCAAGGAATTATAGGTGGTAAGTTGCTCTGTCAGTAGAATGCAACAAGCTGCAGTGATATCTACTTAAGGCTTTGAACTCATTGGTATGAAAAGTATTTTGAAGGTCAGGAATAAATCTGTGTGTGACTGACTGTATGTATGTACACTTTTCTTGCAAAGGACAAAAAAGAAAATAATGTGCTTTTTTGGTGATTAACATTGTTTGTCTGCATGAAGATTGCTTTCTCTGAGACTTTTGTGCATGGTCTTTTACAGCTAGTGGGCTGCTCTTGTGTAAAATTCCTTTAGAGGATACTCCAGAGGAGACAGCTGCAATTAAAACCCAGAAGACTGTGTCCCAGTCCTTTGTTGACATCTCCTTCTTTGACTTCTGTTACCTTTAAATTACATCCTCAGTGCTGTCATCCTGTCAGAGTAGGACCACCCTTGCCTAGATCTTTGCCCACAGAAGTTTTAGTATAGCCCTAACTTAGTTAGGAATCTGAAGGTTTTCCCCTCATTTCCTTGGGGTGTATTAAAATTGATTATCCTCATATGAAGAGTATAAGATAGGCAGAAGTAAAAAAGAAAAAAAAAAAGATTTGGGCTCTGAATTGCCAAGCTCCAAATACCTCACCCTCCTGAATCCTATTGGCAATTAAAAAAATGCCTGTAAATGCAAAGTCTTGTGTCTCTGAAGTCTTCAGGTTTAACAAAATAGATGAACAGATATCATTGTCCCTCTGGTTTTGTAGTCAGTCTTTAGCCCCAAATCTTTGCCCAGCCTCTAGCTGGACAAAGTAGACAAGGAATTTGAATTGAGTAAGAATACATCAGGACTCCTGAGTTTAGCTGAGACTGCATATACAAATAATATTGTCTTAGAAAATGAAAAGCCTGTGTCCTGCATCTGCTGAGCAAGGGGTTTCATGCCCATGTTTTTTTCCTGCACACTGGCAGTTTCACAGAGCAGGATGCATTCTGACTGCGGCTAAATAAGCAGCTGGAGGGCTGTTATCTCTGTGCAGAGCCATGGGCCTGTTCGCTTTCTGGTTCTAGGCACTCTGCCCATTCCCCCTCCTTTGTAAAGGCTGCAGCCTTATGGGGCGCTGAGCACTCTTGCTCACATCATAGCGTTGCTGCTAGCTGCAAGTGAGCTCTACAAATTGTTTCTATCCCATTCGTCCAGAGGTGGTCACTTAATTATTAATACCTGATATTTATAGCTTTTGGTAAAGCACTCTGAAACACCTGTCAGACTGACTTGGACTTTGTGTAGCCAGTGATCATTCACCCATCTTTGGCATTCAGCCATTTTGGAGTGAAAAAATGTAAACTATGCACAAAACTGGCAACCCAAAACAGCTCAGAACAGATTTGTTTGCTGCTGTAACTTCCTCAACATCAGTAGAGTACCAGCATTGTTTCCTCTGCATTCAAGAGTAGGACACCACCAAGAAATGAAGGTTGAATACCAAAACATGTAGCATTTCCAGTGCTGGTTGCAAAGAAAACCACCAGCCAAGAGCTATTTAGTAGCTTGGGTTCTGAGAAGGTGCTGTTCTGTGTCTTCCTTTATATGCTGGTGCTGAACAGTTCAAAAAAGACAGGGATAAAAAAATTACCCTGTTCAGTCTAAGCAAAATGATAAATCTGCTCTCTTGAAATACAATTCTGTTTTATCTGGCTTTGTCTTTGGCGGAAGGGGAGGCACAGGGTGTTTTCCTGTTTGCATCTGTTTCTGGCAACGTAGGACCTGCTTGAAAGCCACTGAAAGTTCCAATAACCAGTAACTCCTTTGGATCTGGCTTATAGGAAGCTCTGCTCTCAGCAATATGGTCTGATATTAAAAAAAAAAAAAGTCACATGTTTATAGAGCCTTTTCCACATCATTTAGCATTTCTAGTTGAGAGAGGGTATTCTGTTTCTTACTCCTATGGGTAAAAGATGTTTGCATCACTTGTAGGATGCTGAAGAGGGATGTTGTGCAGGTGCTGCCCTAAGTGCCTCAGCTCCTTCCAGGGCTTTTATTCAGATCTCTTTCCAAGCCTGACAGGACAGGTGAATCCCTGTGGAAGTAGAATTGCAAGTGTCCTCTTCCTTGTGTGAGTGATGCATAACCCTCTGCCTTAGCACTGAAAGCCTTTGCTGTTCTTCACTTTCTTAGGGTGGTAGTTTCCTTCCTGTTAGCTGGTGCTTAAAGAAACATCTGGAGTCACCTATCTGTGGCCTGTTGTTTCCAGCTCTCTTTGTTTTTTAACTTTAAACACAGGGTGTGTACGTGTGTGAAGGGGAGATCAGGCATCTACGTGTGGGTGTTTGGGAAGAGGGCAAGTGAGCTCGAGGTCCCTTTATAAACATTGTAGCTAAGGCCCCTGGAAGACCATTCAGGGCATGAAAATTGTCTCCGCTAAATCATCCTCTGGAGAAGAGTTTCTATTTCCACTGCCTATATACAGAACCCACAGACCAGACTGAATTACCACAGCTGAGATTAGATACTGCAGAAGGTGGCATGAATACCTCTTGGAGTTTCAGCTACTACTCACCCACTAAAACGCTTCCAGTTTTCCCATTAATGTAGACACTCAGCTGGCCTAAGCAAAAAAAGGCGGTCTTTGCAGAAAACTGTATACTAAGCATCAGTCTTTATTGCACCAAATAACTCTTTTAAATCCTCACCCTGGGAAGCTGTTGACACATGTTCGAGTCACTCTACCACTGTCTCTCAATAAATGTGTGCGTAATTGTGTTTGTGTATACTAGTTACATGTTGCTGTGGAAGTTTTGGCATGCTGATATATATCTGTATGCCAGCCGTCACAGCCTGTGGCTTCATGGCCGTATATGGAAGTTCACCTGTGAAGGTATCCAGAATTTCCCTTTGGATCTGCTTGAGGTCTAAACCAAGCAGCTCAGAAGAAGGCAAGTGGAGCTGCTTATGTGCCTGAAATGGGCGTCAGTCTCTGGCAGTGAAAATTGTGGCCTCCCATTTGAAACCTGGCTCATTATCACCCAGAATTTTATGAAGGACATTTCTCCCTGCCATACCCTCTCCAGAAAAAGATGTTCCCTGTGGAGTGATGTGCCCTGAGAGACCAAGTCTGGCTACTCCCTTCCAGCACTGCAAGTAGAAAAAGGTGTCTGGAACATGAAGGAGGCCACAGAAATTATTTGCAGGCTGGCCAGCGGCAGGTGGGAACAGGCTGAGGAGCTGGAGGTCCATTTGTTCTGGTGCCGTGGCTATGTAGATTCAGTGTCTAAAATCCCTTGTGGAGAGAGAATGACATAGAGGGAGTCATTGCCTGCAGTTAACTGGGGGGTGGTTCCTGGAGGCCAGGTGTAGAAAAGCTTGAACGCACACATTTCAGCATAATTAGAGGCTTTTCTGAAATTAAGATATAACTTGATATGCAAAGTCTGTACACTTGGATTTCGTGTTGCATTACACCCCCTGGAGTAGGCCTTTATCTTACATTTATATCAGGATGTTGGGCAATATACCACCACCTGCAATTTATTTGACTGTGGTGACTGTTAATTCTTATAGTGTGGATTGAAACCATGTTTTAGAAAAGTTTCCAGTCTGTTATTTGGTCATTAAGTTGAAAAGGTCTGTGTACCTTGAAGGTGGTGATAATAAACATGATTAAAGTGTATAGAAAGCTAAATGATACTGAGAAGGTAGCTTAGGGTCTTTATCCACCTATTAAAGGATAAAAGGGCATATAATAAGACAGAAGAGTGGTACACTGAATGCAGGCAGGAATTTTCTTGGCATGGAATATATTGCCATTCATGAACAATATCAGCTTGCATAAACATAACAGGATTCTGAAAAAGATCAGACATGTAATGGCCTCCAACACCAATTGCAATCACTGCAATATCAGTGATAAATACATAAATTTCAAGACTATTGAATAGGCTTCAGACCAATTCTACTTAAAGAAAATGGAAAGAAAAATCTGGTGGGGCCAGGCTATGCTATGGCAGTCTCCCACAGCATCCCTTGTGCTGTCCTCCAAAACACATTCCAGTTAGCACAGCCAAAGACTCTGAACTATTCAGACTGCCGTTTTTATCAAGTGTAATAGTCACCGTACTCCTATGATGGTCTGTGATCATCAATTTATTTATATTGGATACAGCAACTGCCTAATGGATGATATCGGTCATTCTGACACCTACCTGAATGACTGCTGAATGCTTCAAGTGTGTACTAGGTATTTCTTCTACAAGTGAACCCATATTGTGCTCTTCTTGGGTTGGCTCTTTGTGGAAAGGTTCAGACCTTGATCAGTCCTGTGCAACTCCTGTCTAAACCAACCCAATGACAGGACTCTTAACGTGCCTGATATTATTCCCAGGGAGTCTGAAACAGCTGCTTCTGCTTTATGAGACATGTAAGTGCCTTATGAGACACACAAGTTCCCAACACATGCTGTTGCACATCTGCTCTGTACAGGCAGCTCCTGGTTACCTCCCAAACAACTTTCCTTACAGGCATCTTTTTCCTACCAGCTGTGTGCCCACATGTGTACAGATTTGTGCCCAACCTTGCACTTTGGCAATCTTGACGAGATTTAGTGAGCCAGGGACCTCTGCACCATGCCCTGTCATGCAATACAGGCACCCCAAACACTGCCCACTGGCAGCTGAGACCCAGGACCAAGCTCTTGTAGGATTTCTATGGATGGCCATCAGTTCTCTGTGTTGGTACAGAGATGTAATTTCATGTGTTACGGGACCAGGTAAGGCAGGAGAGATATGGACACTCTGACCTGCAAATGCATCATCTCTTTATCCTGGAAAGTGAGTTGACCAGTTTCCTTTTCATGCTGGCCAACATAAGCCACACAGCTCGCAGAGGACACTCTTAGAGGTAAAAACGCTGTGCTTGTCAGTTCTTGAACTTCTGAGCTTTTCATTGCTGCCCTTTCCTCCTACCCCAAGCAGTGAAATGATTGCTGGCACTGTCCAGGAATTTGTCTGTTGGCATTTTAATATGCATGTGTACCATCATCCAATTGCTACGATTACACTGTGGGAATCTTGTTTCTAAAAATACACTAATCTGTGCTGCTCTCCAACACTAGCATGAGATAATGTATTCCCTAGTTGCCACAGGATGAAGGTAATCAATACAGCTGGTAATACATAAAGACAACAATTGTAATTACAGCTGATTTCGCTTTCACTTAAAAACATCTTCTAGCCTGCATTATCACAGCTTCATCTGTACAATGCATTAAAACAATCACGTGCTTCCCTTTGCTAAATAGAATCCTTTTATTTTGCTTGAGAGCATCTTTGGAATAGCTCAAAGAAATTAGGTATACTATGGGAACCCTAAACCTGTTCATACTCTAGCAGGTGCTCAGTTGCTATCAGTCAGTGTGCTTCCACTGAAATCAAGAGAGATCTACCTGTTTGCATCGCTCAGGACGTGATTGCTCTATTTTGTCTAGGGAAATGTGTGTGCACATCATCTTTTGAATTCAAGGTGCAGCAAACAACTCCCTGCTAAGAAACCTGATCTTTCATGCTCCAGCTTCTCTTCTGCATTATTTAAATTGCAGATGAAAGCACTGTAAGTCAGTGGAGGCTGCAAAGAAATGACAGAATGCCATTCAATTTTTACTAATTTAAAAAAAAAAAAAGTATTTTGGAAGAATTCTGCATTACAAATAGCCCCTGTGATCCCAGAGGAGTTACTCAGTGTATGGCATTGCTCAACCTTACTGTTGAATATTCTGGTGCAAAATAACGTGTTTTCCTGGTAAGCAGATGTGGGGTCTTGGGAGTCTGAACTTCAGTGTAGCCAAAAGTCGCAGTCATGAGACGTTAAGTGTGTGCAAATCAGTATATTCCAAACTACAGCACTCTGATTGCTGAGAAACTGTTATTACATCTCTGTTCTTCCCTTTCCCTGCCCACAGAATAACAGCAGCAATACTGTCAATGGCAAGAAGCATTCATGAATTAACATGAATTGTAAAGTTTGTCAGTCTTTGAAGTTCTTCAGTGAGTAGTTCTAAATAAAGTACACCTTGGTCAGTGTCTGCAGAGGACACATAAAGCTCTGAAACCACAGGAAAATTCCTCTGGCTGTGGGGTTTCCAGCAAAGGTCCTCTTGTGGAGAGGACTAGCCACCCCTGAGAAAAGGCAGCAGAAACGGAGGGGAATGGGTGTGGAAGCTGTGTTCTGCACCCACACAATAATGCAGAGCTGCTACCAGCTTTTCCCCTCAGAATCTGTTCTGTAGCCACTGTAGCTCATGTATCTTTCTTTGAAAAGCGGGGTGTAAAAGGAACACCAATATCATCATTGTGGCCTTTGTACTTTTAAATTATTTCATTTTCTCCTGGAGATTGTAGTGAATCTGTTGCTTTTTCAATAATGTTTCTTCTACCTAGAGCCATGTTCTGTCCTTAGTTCTGGCCTGGATCTCTTCTAGACAGTGATTATCTTTCCCATTGAACAGAAAATTTCTTAGAGAGCAGCCAGGAAAGAATCCTCTTTGCTTCTTCGAGCACACAGTACTGGAGCTGCTACTGTAGCTTGTCATACATTACAATACTGTCAGCACTGGCTTTTCTCCCATCACAAGGGTTTCTGGAGCCAGCCAAAGGCAGAGCCCCTGAGCACTCTCAGAAACCTCCAGCATCTCCATCAGCACTTGGCGACAGCCTGCTCCAGAGCATGGAGCTCTGCCTCTCTGCTCGATTGGAGCAACACCTGCCTGCAGCCTCTGGGCACCAAGGGAGCAGGGCTCTGCTGTTAGGATCAGATTGCTAGTACGGAAATCCTCCTCTTCTCTGCTGCTGGGATTTACTGTTCAGCTTCAGTGAAGTTCTTCTAATTAACCAGGCTTTTTGACCTGTAGGAGTCACAAGGAAGCCCTGTTCTGCAAACCACAAGCCAGCATAGCTCTGTTTTGCTGTCAATTCTGACTGCTGGAAGAGACTGGCAGGTCTCCTTCTGCCAGCTGGGAAGAGAGCTGCTGGAAGACACTTCCTTCTCAGGGTCTTTCACAGAATGACCTCCTGCCTCAGCATCACAGCCCTGATCTAGCAAGGCACCAGTGTGAAAACTTAAGCCTTAAAACCTGAACAGGATGAGAAATGTGTAACCTTTGGAGAATGCTGGAGCTGACGTGATGTTTCAGAGCCAGCCTCTATTCTTAGAGGAGCGGTGAAAGTCATAATTTAAAAATAAGATCCAGTGCAGTGCTCGCAGAGTTGTATTTGTGGTATTCCTGTGAGTAAATCCCTTGACATGAATTGGCCTGACTTCAAGCTCAGAAGCACTCCATCAAAATAAGGGCCAGCTGTGAGGCGTCCATAGTACTGATCTGAATGGGAGAGAAGTACACATGGTACTTGCTACGTCAGGTGCTTGCAATAGGATGGGTGACCACTTCCCTTCCTTTCCCCCAAAACTCATGCCTGTAGTTTACTCAGTGTTACGGGTCAAACAAGAGCTCTTCAAGGGCCTCTACAAGAGGTAGCCAATGGAAGTGATGAAATTAGATGTATATATTCCCCCTTTTGAAAATCCCCCAGGTACTTACGCTACTGCTGTTCTGCTGTCTGGTGGCGAATAGATGCTGCCTTTACACCATTTACAGCCATTTTTGACTGTTGTGTATATTTCTCTCTGTCCTCCTCCTTATTTCTGGTTTGTATCTAGGTTACCTAATACTATGTTTTAATGAGGAGTCTCTAGATGTCTTATCCCCTTTTGGGATCATGTATAGTTAACAAAGGGCCAACCTCAGTCAGGCTTTGAGCCGGGATGGCCACAGATCCGTGCTTATGGGTTAGAGCTAGGATGAACTGTGTGGGGAGCATCTGATTCATAATCATTTTATCAGGAGAAAAACTACAAAAGTAGCTGTATTCAAATCCTATTCATTTGCTGCATCAGTGTTGTTTGGATTTTGAGGTTTCCCTTAGAAACCTCAGTAATTTTTTACAGCCACAACCGGATGTAGGGCATAATCCTTTCTCATTTGGGTCATACAGAATTCTTCCAATAGCTTTAACTGAAAGAAGCTGAGACCTTAAGTTTCCTCTTGCACTTACTCAGGTTAATCTGAACTTTAGTTAGGATCATGCCAACAAGTGAAACACAGCATCTCGTAATAACATATCTCTGGAGCTCATCTGGTAGTTTCACTCGCCATGTAACTCTAACCCACGAATCCAGTCACACCAGGGTGAACTGAAGCATGTGTGAGTTACACTGCTGACGGGCTGTTTTGTCCGAAAGCGATCAACCATCCATGTTGCATGGCCTGGCCGTAAGGTCTGAGTTGTGCCTGTTAACTTCTGAGTTTTACACTGCCCAGTGATGTCAGCAGGAGTCTTGCATGAGTAAGCAAGGTATTCTTTCCTCTAATGAAGTTATTTGATTGTTCTGTAGAGTGCATTTAAACTGCAAAGGAGTTTTACACAAGCTGCTACCAAAGCCGTACATCTCATTCCAGAGATTCACACTGCAGTTCTATGAGGGAGTTAGCTACATCTGAAAAACAGTCAGAAGATAAAAGAAGCCAGGAGTTAAAGAAGTGAAGAGGGTGTGTAATGAGCATTAATAATTTGGATAGAAGACAGGACAAGGTAGTATAGATTTCACTTTTTATTGTTATTTAAAGTTCTTTATGAAATTGGCACAACACATAAAAATAGATCTTTGGTGAATGATACATATTATTATTATTGCCAGGTTGTTTTGTGCACACCCTCACTTTTTAAAATCAGAAGGTAACGAATATAAGATATTTCATCCTCTAACTGCAAAACCAGTGTTACTGCAGCAGAGAGAGGCTGTGCTTTCTGTTGACTCTATCAAATGGATAAAGCAGACAGAAATAGTCCTCTATTCATACTTAAAAATAAACTGAAGTGAATGAAAGAACAGATTTTTAGAGTATGCCCCTACTGAAAATGACTGGAGAGGGAGAGCTAGAAATACCCCTTTTCTTATGAACCTATTTCCATGAAAGTCAAAGGGATTTTTGCCATGTATTTTAAAAGCAGTAGGATATAGTTATTTGTTGACAGACAGATGGAGAGGCCTAGCAACAGAAGCTAGGGAGGACCTGTGGCAAAATGTGAGTTGATTATTTTGATCTTGCACATGCTGCTGAATCTCCTTGCTGTAGTAATTGTGTATGTTCATAATAGCAGTGATTGCTGGGAGGAGCTGGGAGGGTGTATCAAAGCCAGATAAAGCGTCTGCAGCTCATTTTTTCTCCCCATTTGGGTTGGTCTTGCTTCTAACCCCACACACCATTCATTACAAAGTGACTTTTACCCGTGCGCTTTCTGATCCACATGAGAAAATCTGAACAATACCCACAATTATAAAAAAATCTTACCAGGTCAGTAACTGTTCCTAGACTTGTGCAGTTTTTCTTCCCAACTTCTGTGCTTATCCCAGGGAGCTGCCCCCAGCCTGACTCTTGTTCCTCATACTGTCATATCAATTCCCGGGGTGCTGGGAGGCTCCTTAGAGCTGCCACAAACTGTCTTGGCAGAATGGTGGTTCTGCAGTTTTCTGCATGGAAAGGTCACTGTAACCAGCCTCAGTGCAGAAAGCAGACTTCTGTGGGGAGCGCTTGTTGTGGATGGGAGGCAAAACAAGCCCTGCACCAGATACACTGCTTGAATGTCTGTGGGAAGCAATACCTTAGTGGTATGGCTACTCCTAACTTTTCCTATTATTTATTTGGGATCCTTTTTTAAAGCAGGTGAGTAGGAACATGAACCCATTTGTGCCTTCCAAACTTGTAAGCAACATTGGGTTTTTTTGCTGTGAGTCCTGGTATGGGGTTGCAGAAGGTGCCAGCTAATGCTGTGGCAAATGCCCATCCCTGGGAAACTGTCACACAGCTCCACAGCCTGTGCTCTTGGCTGGCTCTGAAATAAATGCCCACTGCCTCCCTCTGAATTCGTGCTCTGTTAGGACTACAGCACCTCATGCTACCCCAGCACTACTACCACACTTGAGAGCGCTGCGGCTACTCTGTTCTTGTTTCCTCCACAGTGAATAGTTTTAAATCCCAGAAGATAAAAATCTCAGTGCTGCTGCCTGACATGAAAATCTCAGGGCTTCAGTCTCAGCAGGAGAGTGACAGGGGTGGAAAGCTGGCACAGCAGAATGATGAATCAGGCTCTCCCTTTGGTTTTCACGCTGTTTACTCAAAACAGCCCTTGAGAAAGATGCTATGCCTCAAGCAGATGTCACATTCAACCGGTTTAGCAATATTACGCCTATTTCTTCTCAAGCTAGTCAAGGACGGGAGGGAAAATATTATATATGTTAGTGCAAGTTCACATAGACAACGTATGAATATTTAGTACAAAATGTTCTTTCAAGGTGGGGCAAACATTTCTAATTGTCACACAAAAAGAAGGTATTTTGTAACATTTCTAACAACTTGTCTGTGAAAAAGCATTTATGTGAAATACGTTTAGACACAGACTACCTCACATGACACTGAAGTATTTCAAAGTTCTTTCTGAGTAGGCAATAACCTTTTTTTTTTTTTTTTTTTTTTTTTTTTTTTTTTTCTTAACCACCTTTATCACAGCCAATTCCAAACAACTAAATAATTTGGTCATGGTATTTTGGTTGGGTTTTTTCGCTTTTTCCTCTTTGGAAAAACTTGAGTGATTCCACTCCACATGGGTTTTACCCATTCAAGGCTTCTTTCATTTAGGAATTAAATTTCCTCATACAGAGGAAATCATGGAAATATCCAACTAATAAATTCTAGCATAAGATTTTGAAAGTTAGCTTCCACACTCACTTAGTCCTTAAGAATTGCAGCTTCCAAGAAGCTCACAGATTACCTGTCCCTAAGTAAGTTTCAAAACATTTTGAAAACCTGGTCCAGTTTGGAAACAGTTTCAGATCTGGTAGGGCTTATATCCAAAATGAAGATCTGAATAATCCTTGAATTGTGGAGACCAAAGAATTCAGATACAAATTTTGTAGCACAGCGTCCCATCTTAGACGTGTGGATTTGGCTCAAAGTCCAACCAAACGAGAAGTTTAAGGCCTCGGTTTTCTCTGAGTTACACTGCACATCGCAGTGTTCAGCAGCAAGTGCTGAGTGCAGTAACCTGATGTAAGCCAAACACGCATGGAACAGCCCTTGGATATGTAGGCATCATCCTTCTTTTGCCTGCTATAGCATGGTACTACCCAAGAGCAAAAGAGAAATAAAAATGCTTCCAAACTGGTGTTAGACAGACAAATAGATGTGGAAGCCTTAACTGTGACTTTCTGCCCTTTCCCGAGCTCTCAGCCAAACCACAACCCATCAGAAGTGGGTTCACAGCCCTTCTTGCCTGGAAGCCTGGCTCAGAAACCACAACAGGGCAGGATCAGGTGGTGGGCACTGCGGTTGGTGGAGTTATGCAAAGGCAAAACCAGAATCAGGTTCAAAAAAGCATTTTCCCGAGACAGGAAACTACTAGAACAGGAACAAACAGGAGTGCCCTGTGCAGAGGGTGGGAACAGAGGCAAGGTGGTACCACCAAGCCCTTGCTCCTGATAAGGATGCCACCATCACAATGGTGTGTTGAGTTCATCTCAGCAGCCCTGGCCTAGGCACTGTGCTGTGCCAAGCCTGTACAGAATAGAAGTCCAAGGGCTGCACTAACCTATTCCTGCTAGCAGGAATCCCAAGCAGCTGAACATTCAAGTCAGCCAAATTGCTTTTTCTGGGCTACAGTAAAGGCATGGAGGGGTAATCTCTACTGCCGTTGTCCTGTCACGGAGATCCTTTTTGGTTTTGTGCTACTGTAGGGTCATGGTGCTACTTACTCTCTCCAGCCTCCTACCTCTTGCCCACTGGTCTATTAGGACAGCCCCAGGCAATGGCGCTGCATCAGGAAACCTGGCTTTACATACCTAGTTGGAGAAAGCCTAGGCAGGGAGGGTGCTAAATATCTCCAAATTGAACTCATCTTCTGCCTGCATCTGCTTTAGAACTATAGAGCATTTCCAAGCTGGAGAAAAATCCAAACACCTCATGTAGAAGCACCTTTCCCTTGGATTTTTATTATCATCATCCTTATTTTTAAGAATATATTTTGTACCAAAACACTGTCAACATTCTTTATACAATGGAAAATGACACAGTCATCGTGTATCATGTAGAAGAGTAAAAACAGAGCAAGACAGGAACATTTCATATCAAGATTCAATCTGGAGTACAAACAGCATCTGACTTCAAAGCCACACACCAGATAAAAAGATCATCTGGAAAACAACAGGTCCTCTCTTAATTTCGAAAAAGGAGGAAGAGTCAGGGAATGTCAATGTTAAGGCTAAAAACTCCACTTTTAACTTGTATTTTATAGGTGGCAGCCCGATTCTTAACTCATCTGCAGCAGCAGCAACACGCCCCTGGCTTTACAAAGAGATCTGCACTTGCATGAAATAAGAATCAGGCTTCTATGCTCAGAGGACTCTGATTGACCTCAACAGGCTTTGGACTAGAGCCACAGTTGGAATTTCAGCTTGCAGTCTAAGGCTTCTTAACTGCAGGCCAAATTAGCGCAAAATGAGGCTTTGCAACTGGCATTCTACCCCTCACTTTGGATATTCCAGTTCTGGTTGCTTTAAACCACAGCTTTATTGCAGGCTTAACGTAGTTGTGTTTGCAAGATTCTTCTCTCTTTTTTTTTTTTTTTGTGCTACAAAGGATGTTTTTGTATTCTGTGTCTTAGAAAGTCCCTATATTACATGTTTTCAAAATTGCCTAAATATATGTTTATATCATGATTATAACTACTCAGAAAGACCTGCTATAGTCTATCGTGAGCAGCCAAGGAAAAAAGTGTATTTAGTCCTAAAGAAGTCAAGAAAAGTGGCCGTGTTCATTTATAGTGTAGCGCAATGAGTGTGCTTATATAGCTATACCTACTATTTAAAAAGCTACTTAAAAGGTTATTATTCATGTGCAGTAGCAGATTTTCAAGCATTAATAACTTGGCTGTCTAGACAAGTTTTAATTGTCATATCAAAGGCCGAATATGTTCTCAAACAAGTGCAAAAAATCTCCCATCTCCCTTGCAAAGAGGCTGCTTCTCTTTCTGGACTAACAAATTTTAACTTTTTCTCAGGTTATAAAAGCACAGTTAAACATACAAATTTACTGTTTTAAGGTTTTTTTTAAAACAGATTGACTTTAACTTAAACCCATCCTGTGCAGCAAAGTTAGTAAGCCCTGAAAAACAGTTTCTAGTGAATACGCAGAGTTCCCCCCACCCCCACCAACTACCGTGCCCACATTTTCCCAGGGCCTAGAGGGCTCCATTAAAATGTAACTACATGTTCGATAGGAAACATGATTTTTCGAGAATGGTAAGTTTACCCAAAGAACCTAAGACATTTTGTACATTCAAAATGTTTACATTTTGCTGTTCTTAACCATTAATAAGATTGTTCATTTTTACTAATAATACATACAATGAGTATAAATAAATAAACTACAGATAAGCTTTAAAAATTGTATTAACAATACATTGTGCAAAAACTCGTAACGATCTACATTCTATGCAAATACCCTGACTAAAATATACAGCCTGTGTCCTTACACCCTCTTTCAGTTTTCGCACAGTCCTTGGGCCAAATCAGCAGCTGGGAGCAATCAGCAAAATTCCACTGCAAGCCATGAAGGTTTTGCTGATTTACACCAGCAGAAGATCTGGCCCCCAGGTGTGTGCAAAAATCCCATAGAAATCAGTGGGAATTGTGCTTGACTAAGGACTAGACAGTTTGATTGTACCCCATTAAAGTGAGTGGGAATTTTGCCATTGATTTCCATGGAACCAGGCTCAGGCCCGGTAAGGACGTCACCACGTGGCCCTGTGTTGTGCTACTCTACTCCACTTCAGTGCAGAAACAAGATTTGCAAAAGAAAAACTTTTTTTTTTGTTGTCACTGCTGTTCAGTAACCAGTTTTAGTGCTGCATTTCAGAAATTGCCTTTCTGTGAGATTTGAAACAAGACTGCAAGTCTTTCCGAATCCATTCCAATTTGATTTTGCAGCACAGGTAGGCTATTTTGATCCAAGAAAAATGGCTCAATGTCTATTAACCAACAATGTTCTTCATTAGGATAAACAACAGCCCAGTCCATCGGCACAGGAGTGAAGAACTGCATGCGGAAAAGGAACGGGGCAGCCTTCCTACCATAGCTGTGTCCAGAGCTGGTTGTCACTTCTCCAAACGGACGAGGGCACCTGAGCCGGTTTGGAATCTGCAGTCCTAACAAGCTCAGCCAAGTTTTGTAAGCTGAAGATCTCCACTTATCTTTATTGTGTCAATTGCTGACAGTGTTTCAATACGATGGTAAAAATCAAAGAGCTGATGTCCATCCACAAATATTCTAAAACGGGGATGCTCGCAAAGTATCTCAACCTGTAAAAATAAAATGATGAAGCATGTTGTTCAGAGCGTAACTGGGAAGTTATTTCACAGAATACAGAGAGCACTCCATTAGCCTTTAAGCAGTTTTGCTACTTATGTGCCACGTAAAAGTCAAGGCTGAGACCGTTTTGCCCCCATGACACCGGTTACACTATGATGGATCTGCTTTTACTTCACAGGGATTTTAATCTAATCTCACCTTGTCATGGTGGGAAGGACCCTGCAACCCAGTCCCACTGGCATCAGGGAGGTTTTGCATTTTGGAAAAATGCCAGAAACAGACTCAAACTGCTAATTACAGGGGGAAGAAATTGCATCTCCAACTCAAATCTTGCATTCCTTGCTACATTTTTTTTTTTCCTGCAGAATGGGAGGGCAATTCCCTCTGCAATGCTTTCCATGCTTCCGTTAATTTACTGGAAGGGAATGAACACGACAGGAGGGATAGGTTTGCCCTCCCCTCCCACACATACTCACAGAGCTGCTGCAAAACTAAAAAGCCTTCACTATTGTGGCTGCAAACAGACCAGGACTCCCTGTTGTACTAGACTGTGTACTGGGGCTGCAGTGAGGGAAAAGCGGAACAGGATGGCTTGAATTCAGCTAGACAGTTCGCACGAGGCACAAACAGGCTCAGGGAGGGACACAGCTCATCCCTCCTCCTACAGCCCTGCAGAAATGCTCTGGAAAAGCAACAAAGCCTGTCACTGAACAGGCTTGGACAGGTCAGGAGATTCCAGATGTTAGAGGTGGCTTGAGAGGGTGCCCTCTAGTTAAGCTTTGCTGAAGCTGCCCTGGCAGAAAGCAGGGATATGAGGGCACAGAAGATGCACTTCTCATACAGGCCCTCGCAGACCTCCAGGTCCAGACAGGCTAAGAAGAAAATCTGCAGGGAAACCACATGTAAATCCTCGGTCATATTAAGAGGCTAGTAGTCTGGAGTGAAGTGCTGCTTCCAAGCACTTGACTGTGTTTCTATTACAGTGTATAAAAATGGGAATGGGGCCAGCGATAAATACAGTGAGCCAAAGTCCGACTGACTTAGGTAGGGCACATTGCAGTGTAAGACGTGGCAGCAGACACTCCAGGAAAACTTGAGCTCCTGAGGACCTGGTAGCTCACCACGTAACAGGGAAGCACCCGTGCTGCCGCGTAGCTCCTGTGTCACTGCTGCAGGTGCACCCAGCCTCAGGCCTTGTTATGTAAAAGATATGGTTAGCCTCAACAATGCTTACGATCCATTTTTTCAGATCACCCTGGGCCACACCAGAACGTTAATTGGACTGGATCACAAGTAATTGTCAAGAACACTTAATGGTCTATTTTATTCACTGAGAGGGTTACCATCAAAGGTACAAAGTCAATTGGGAGCCTAAATGCCACTTGACCATTTGGGAAAAAAGGAGAGGGGAGCAAAAAAAAAAAAAAGAAAAAGAACAACAACTCCCTTTCTACAGTATCTCATGCCAAATGCACAACATTGCTGTCTTCTAATGTCAGCTGTTATTAGCGGGGCACCCACAAAACATGCTCTGGGTAGTACGTCTGGCTTGTCTGAGGGCCCAGCCACCACCACTGCAGCAGGTAGTAAAACCCTCTCAGCTAGAGCAGGACCAAGCCTCCAAGCTCTTTCAAGTGCATTTCCCACATGCACCAAAGGGCGTTGCCAGTTCTGATGGGAGTTTGTAGAAGCAAGTAGAGCGCAACCAATTCGTAGCAAAACCAGTCATAAACACCCTCTCAAAGCCCAAGCATCTGGGGAGACAGTGAGCTTTTGGGGTTGGGGGAGATTATCTTGGGGGCAAGAAGGATTAGGAGAGTTTGGCAGCTGGTCAGAACATTGGCATTTAGCAGAGAGGCCAGCGACGTTTCATAAGAGGGGCGGGGAGGACGAGAAAGGTTTTTCTGGGTCAGCCACATGGAGAAGGCATGCAGCCTTTTTTCCTCAGTGTAGGGAAGCTGCTGAGAAGCAGCCCTCTGCAGCTGAAAACGTTGTTAGTCCTGATTTGCAAAGACATCTTCACATAACCATAAACACTACAGATGGGAATCTGCTTCTAGGTCAACCCAGTCCATCCACAGCACCACAGCATTTCCACATACACCATTTTCAAGTGACTACAGACTTAAATTTGACAGATTTAAATTTGACAGATTTAATCCCAGGGTTCAGAAAAGAATACCACTGTTGCTTAGCTGTTTAATCTGCTAACACGAAGTGCTACGGTCAACCTCAGTATAACATCCCTGGAGACAAAGGATGAACAAGATCCTTATTAGCTCCACTAAATTGCCAACACTATGTCCATTAAAAAACCCATCAAAACATATGGCAGTTCCACAGAGTGTTTACATTCTCCAGTAATAACCTGTAATGCACTAATAACACAGAGGTACTTTGTAATTTATAGCTATAAAATTAAGCTCAGGAAGTGCACTTCATCACACAGTATTATAACCTCCAACTTGTCATAGCACCCCAGTGAGGTGTTCACAGCCCATCTGAACTGCCTGCAGTTGCATGCAGCAGCACGATCTCCACACAACTTCTGATCGATACAAACAATCCAGCAACTGGTGTCTCCACTGTGGGCTACACTGATTTCACGAGAAGCAAGTCGTGTTCTGCTGTGACTCTGATCATATTCCACATTATCAGATATGGCGCATGCTGCCATCATCCTGGTACTCACCCTAAAAGGCTGGTCCGGTATAAAGGGAAAGTAGGGAATAGATGATTGCTCTTCTCCCCATTCTCCAGCTACACAAGAGTTTCTGACAAACTGTCTGTCTGTAAACACGGCTTTCAGTTCAATCGCTACATCTGCAGGAGGATCTTCTGACTCCCCGCAGGTCAGACTGATGCCAAAGCTGTAACACAAACAGAACGGCTCTCGTTCAGCCAGAAACAAGCACATGAGCACCAAATAGTGCCGGTCTCATGTCTCAGCTTATTAAAGCCATTCATGTACACCATCAATGCACAGGGGGATGACAGCTCAGCTCGTTCAGGGAATGCCCCGAAAGCTCAGCAGGGACAAGAAGATAGTTATGGCATATATATATGTGTGTGTGTGCATATATCTGTATATATATATATATGTATATATATGCTTTATATGCTCTTTTACTCCCCAACGAAACGTTGAGAAACAGGATCCCTTAAAGAAATGCCCCCTCTATGGGTCAAAGGAGAAATCAGCACGCTATATTTAAAATGATAAAAATAATCCCTCTCCAGAAAGGCGGGATCCGTGTGGATGTGGATGGGTCTGTGTGTGTGCTTGTGTCCGTGCGTGTGGCCTCCCCCCCTCGCCCCCTCCCCGGGCCCAGCGCCCCCGGGGCGGGCAGCCCCTGCCCGGGTGTTACCTCTCGGGGTTGAGGTCCACTATGCCCATAACTAAGATCTTCTTTCCCGGCCTCATTCCTCCTTTGATGTGCCCACAGAAGGGGACGATCTGGAAAGGACAGGGGGAGGGTGACGAGGGGCAACTCGGCATCAGCAGCGGCCGCCGTCGTGCAGCCGGGGAGGGCGGGTGGGTAAAAGGGTTAAAAAAAGGCAGATAAACCAAAAAACAACCAAATAAAGGTGATTTACCAGGCGAGGGAAGTACACATCAGCTTGCACCGGGGATCCCAGGGAGTTGTTTAAATGCCCGTCCTCTATTTTCTGCAGGTAGGAAGGAGAGCGCTGAGGCAAGGGCATGCGGAACCCCTCCCAGACCCCCGCTCCGCTCCGCAGGTGCCCGCCGTGGGGGGCCTGCCCTGCCCGTCCCACCCCCCCCCATCCCGTCCCGTCCCGTCCCGGAGCCCCGGGGAGGGGGCAAAGCGGCACTCACCAGCGCGTCCCGCTCGGCCACGGTCCCCGCCATCTTGTGGAAGCGGCGGCGACGGCGCTGGGGACGGGGCGGAGGGGGACCTGCGGGGGCGGGGGAGAGGGAGGGAGGGACGGGGGGGCTGTGTGGCAGCTCCGGCGGCGGAGCGGTAGCGGCGGAGCCGGAGCGGGAGCGGAGCCGGTGCAGAAGTAGGAAGNTGGGTAAAAGGGTTAAAAAAAGGCAGATAAACCAAAAAACAACCAAATAAAGGTGATTTACCAGGCGAGGGAAGTACACATCAGCTTGCACCGGGGATCCCAGGGAGTTGTTTAAATGCCCGTCCTCTATTTTCTGCAGGTAGGAAGGAGAGCGCTGAGGCAAGGGCATGCGGAACCCCTCCCAGACCCCCGCTCCGCTCCGCAGGTGCCCGCCGTGGGGGGCCTGCCCTGCCCGTCCCACCCCCCCCCATCCGGAGGAAGGAGGAGGAGGGGAGGTGACCGGCTCTGCCTCGCCCGGCAGGGAGCCCAGCCCCTGGCCCGGGGGGGAGCCGGGCGGGGCGGGGGCTGCCGTCGCTTCCTCCGCTCCGCAGCCTGCCCCGCGGTGGGGCCTGGAGGGACCGCGATGCTCGGCCCGGAACGGGGAGAACCCGGCCCGGCGGGGCCTGGCCGCGCTCGGCGGGTGGGCGGTGGTGGGCCCGGGGGCGGCCCTGGCAGGGCTCGGCCGGCCTCCGGGCTGGCAGGACCCCACCTGGGGCCTGCAGGTGATGAGTGCTGGGAGAGGGGCCACAGGAGCCCCGCGCCCCTTATTTCAGGGAGCGCGGTTATTTCTGAGCTTGGCCACCCGGGCGAAGAGGCCGAGCCAGGCGTTTTGGGCAGCTCCCCATTTCCAGAGATGGAGAGACGGCTCAGGTGTGTGTGTGTCCGTCCCCAGCCCTAAAACAATGAACCGTCACCCCGCTCCCATGGTGGCGGCACACCCAGCCGCACGGCGTGGACCCTCCGGGGGTCGAGTCCCCGCGGGGCTGCAGCGGGGGACCCATGGCACTGCGCAGCGCGGTGCTGGGCGAACGCAGCCTCTCGGCCCGGCCAGGCAGCAGCAGCTCCTTTGAAATCCTCCCCGCCAGCCTCCTAATGAGACGCGGTAATTGCATCAGTCGGTCGGCTGTCGGTGGCGGGTTACGGAGCTGCTGTTGACGTGCCGTGTCCGTGGTTATGCAACGTGGCGGTGTCTGTGGGTGTCCCGCTCCGCCGAGGGCAGACCCAGGCCACCAGCCCTGTGCGTGGTGGCAGTGCAATGCTGGGAATCCCTCGCCTTTACCACAGCAGGAATGACTTGTCCTCGCAAGCATGCTGTAATGATGCTGTTGACGAGCTTAGGGTCCTCGGGGTTGGGGGGAGTTGGGGGGAACTGAGGAAAGCCTTCTTGCTTCCTCACCACTGGCATTCGGTGGCATGAACATCTCTTTAGCAATGTGACACAGCGACTGGGCTTGGCCGGCTTTCTGCAGCATCTCCGATGGGTTGCTTGGCTTTTCGTGCCTCTTACCTGCGCATTGGGCTGGGTTGGTGAATGTCACTGTTCTTCCTTCTCTGAGGCGCTGTGAGGATTAATTACATTGAGTAAAATGGAGTGGAAGAAGCTAAGCCACTGCAATATTTAAGGTTTCAATATGATGGTGCGTATCCATTGGGAAACGCTTGCAATCAGTAGGTAATGCCATTTGAGAAATCAAGAGCTACTGAGAGTAAGTACAGATTGTGCAAGTGTTTACACGCTTGGTTCCTATTTCAGTAGTGCCCATTAATTTGGGGATGTTTTCATCTCTGGATGCCCAGCTGGAGATGGCTCATAGAAGCTTACATTTGTGCATACAGCTCGGCTGGAAGTCACGTACTGAAGTCATGGCTTCTTGGGTTGTACCAGCACAGCTGGACACAAAGGCAGTGGGCATCCCTGTGGCCCAGGTCTTGGTATGGGAAAACCACCAGACTGTTTTCTTTGTGCCAAAACATTGGGTGTCAGTCCTCACCATGTGGAAAAGCACCTTCCTCAAATACTGCCAGGAGACTGAACTCTTAAACAGTGCAGTAACTCAAAACCATCGCATGTTAGAAACAGTTGACTTTAAAGTAATGAGCCAAGTGTGCCCAGTGTTCACAAGTTCACCACAACGAGGAACTGGAGTTAGCTTGATGGTTTTGTCAGCTCCCGTGTGCTGCTCAGCTCACCTCACTGATGCTGGTCCCAGCTGCATTATGCTTTCTTTTCTGTTGGCCTAAAAGAGAAAAGATACCGTAAGATTTTTATTTTTATTTAGTGGTACAGTGTTACACGATACCCAAAGAGCTCCTTTCAGAGCACCTAGTCTTTTCCTCTGCTGTACAGGGAGCCACTTTATTGGATAAGATTAAATTTATTGGATGTAAAATCAGGCCAGGGAGTTGTTTGTGCCAAAGCATGAATTCTTGTGAGGAGAGAGGTCATCATTATGTCTTTGTTTTGTAGCTGGTTTTAATTGAACTTTTTAATTTTGAAATAATTAAATAGCAAGACTTGGCCATTTGGCTAGCTGCTTTGCCTTGTGTTTGTCTTTTTTGGTGTGTTTTCCGAAAAGTAGCACAAACGCAACATTTGTTTTGTTGGCCATAGAAACATTGACTGGAACAGCCTGCAGGATTAACTTATGATGGGAGAGCACACTCCCATGTTTTTAAGGCACTGGTGGTCTGCACTTTTCTGTTTCTTATGCCACGTTCTCCTCTCGCTCCGTAACAGCCCAGGAGGACATTGAAAATCCTGTTTGCGCCACAAACAAGGTGAGGCAGCCAGAGCAGGAGCTTTGCCTCTCTGTGCCGCTGTCCTGCCAGTGTAATGTCTGTTCCTGAGGTTTCTCCCAGGGAGGCATTCTCCAGCAGAAGGGAAATACCTACTTCTGCACCACCCAACCATCTGTGGAGCAGGGTTGCGCTTCTGGGCAGCGCTGTGCTTCCTACCCACGGAGGAGCTTCCTCGAGACCCAGCTTCCCAGCAGGTTCCCCTCACAAAGGGCTGCAGGGTAAATGTTGCCATCTCAGCTCCTACACTTGTTCTTCTGAAAAAGGGAGAGGTCTGAGCCAAATCTGTTCCCTCACCCATGCAATCCTTGTTAAATCATCTGCACACAATGGGCCCCGTTCAGCATTTGTACCAGCCTTTTTGACAGGGAAACTCTTGAGGTTTGCGTGCTTGAGGGTCTGAGCTTGCAGATCTTGTGGAGCAGCTGGATCAACACAATAAATACTTGTGCTGCACTGAAATAAGTGGAGCACACTGAGGTAAAAGTTACTGAACTTGACTGGTTGACCAAGTACAAAAAGTCTTGCGGAGAAGAATTGTCTTCCATTGCTGGGTTTGTACAGCCCTTTGCATGGTGGGAGCCTGGGACTCTGGAAACACCGAGAATTGTATAAGGACTAAAAAGAAGTGGCATGGTGTGAACACCGTTTGGGAACGGTTAATAACGTGCCCAGCCCAGCAACCAAAGCCATTGCTGAGAACTGGCAAACCCAGAACTTCATCTTAATCCCAGCACCTTGTATCTGGCAGCCACTCCCTTTGATGATTTAAAAAGGAGTATCTAATTCTTAGCCGGCCTTTACCGGAAAGGAATGCAGCACGATCGCAATTTTGGTGTGGTATAATTACCCTGCCTTTCTTGCCCCATTACCACTGACAGTGCACTCCTCACGCCTGGGTTTATAGGATGACTTGTACAACCTCTCTGGTTTGTTTTGCTTTTTTTAATGACGTTGGTGAGAAGATGGGAGGTGTTTGCTGGTTTCGTGGAGGCTTCCTTTGGTTTCTGGGTGGCAAGGCACTGAAGTCCTGGTTTTTGTAAGACTTGGAAAAAGCTGAGTAATATGATCAAGGAGAAAGTCTGGCGATAAGTTTGATTCAGTGTTTGGAGACAAGTGTATATTTAAAGGTTCAGAGGAATTCCTCCTTTTCAGAGTTACTGCAGTAAAACTGCAGTGCTGATAGACAGTTATTTGGGTTGAGTAGGTTTTTTTGACCTTGGTAGTTTTGCCACTGCACATCCTCAGGCAGAGGTCTGGGACACCAAACCAAGCCTCTTGCATAAATTTGCCCTGGGCAGGTCCCCAAGGCTCAGGACTTGGGCAAGGATAGTGCTGATGATGTGTCTTGAGGGGCTGGAGAGCAGTGTGGGAGATGTTGTACTTGCCCTCTTGCCATGTGGCTTCAAAGTGTCCCGAGGACAGATTCCCCTGGCACCGTGTACCAAGCCGAAACTGTGGGGTGCCACATACCTGTGGAAATGCTCATAAGCCTGCCCTCCCACGCTCGCCCGTGGGAAAGACAAATGACAGTTATCGGTGCGGACAGTGCGGGGAGGGTGTTTATCATGCCTGCATGCACAGGCTGGTGCTGCCACATCTTCATGGAGGATGGAGGAGGGAGTCCAGGGCCAGGAGCAGCACCCCACTCTTGACATTTATTTTATGTGGCTTCATTGCTCCTTGTTGCCCCCTAAATTATTCTGCTCTGAATCGTGCCCTTAGGGGTTTAAGCTTTCACTGTGCATGAATTCAGTGGAGGAGTGAGTTTTCTGGGGCTCTCAGTAACAGAGATTGTGTAAACTGAGATGGTCCTGGTGAGTGAGTCATTTGGTTGCACACAGAACTGCTGCACGTCTGGTGCAGGGCGCATGCGTATCAGAAATATTTGTCTTGCAGGTTGTTTACTGGAGTCTGGACCAGGAAACAAGGGTATGCACATAAAGGCATGTCAGATAAGGCATTAGTTGCTGGTTGAAAGCTGTTCGTGTTCAGGATCTTTCAGCTGCTCCAGTCCCTTGCATGCAGAATTGATGTCCAAATTCCTGGGGCAGGCAGAGGTAATATCTGCAAAGTTGTGGCGGGAGCTGCAGGCATCACAGGGGACACACTGTGTTGTTATGATTCAGTCAGGCTTCTGTTGTATTATCATTACTGTATCTCAACAATTTTATCATGAATCTTTTTTCTTTCAGTTTCAGTTTGGAGGTCCTTGTCCTTTCACAAGTACCTGGCTTTTGTTTTATTTTTTCTAAAGAGGCAATTTCTACCCTTTTTTTAAAGAGGCAAATTCTAGCAATTTGAGAATGTGGCTACTTTCCTAAGAATTGAAGTCTAGCAGCGAATCTAAAGGACTGGTGTGTGTGTGTATATATATATATATGTAGTTTTTAAAATATTGTGATTTTCAGGCAAACCTCATTAATTTAAAGATGGGGATTCATAACCATGATGCATCATGCCTGTATACATCTGTCAGAGGATGTGCAAGAAGACGGCAAACGATCTTTTATGCATAAATATCAGCATGTCAAAATGTTTTTCTACGTACATTTTAAATTATTATTGACTGCTGTTCATCCTCCTTCTCCTGTCCCCTAACAAGAGGTGGCCCTCCTGTTTTGGAAACAGAAAGGTACGCTTGTAATCCTCATCACAGGAGACCTGCAGACAGAGGGTGGGACTGACTGTGGGTGACCCAGGCATGGGCACAGTGAATCCAGGGAAAGCCACACACACCCCTCTGACCGAGGCACAGTGACTTAGGGGCCTCCTGGCTAAGCAGGTGACAACACTGCACAGCTGCTGATTGGAAACCTTGGCCACTGCTGCCCCACTAAAATGCTGACAGAGAAGAAAAGACCATGGCTGTCCAGCACTGTAAGGGAGGAGTGAGCACATGACAAGGCTGTGCACACAGTTGCGATGCCCCATTCCCCATGGCCACAAGAATGGTCACATTTTGGGGGATTTATTTTGCTGCAGCTCAAAATTCTCCTGGCCTTCACTAGGCTATGCCAGCACTTCAGGCTGGTCTAGGTTCTGACAACCTTCCTGGGGCATGACCTTAAAAATAAGGCTTTGGACACTCAAGATGTGGCTTGCAACTCTAAAAAGGAGGCTCTGCAAACTGAAGCTGAGCCTTTTGACCATAAAAACGAGGTGGTCCTAGCAAGGCCAGCCTTGAGACATCCTGGGCCCTGGAGAGCTGGGGGAAAGGCTGGAGCGGAGAAGAGGTCCCCTTAGTGCAAGAGGATCTGGTAGGACCAGGAGGCAGGGGATGAGATTAGAGAAGACTGAAGCCAAGTCCTGACAGGCCCTGATGGAGTGAACCCTCAAGGGCTGTGGAGCTGGCAGACGGGCTTGTGAGGCCACTCCAAAAGGGAGCTGTGCCTGAGGACTGGAAGAAAGCCTGGGAGACGGCTGTGGGCAACATCTGCTTTCTTAACGGTGTGTTCCTGCTCCCTCAGGGTGGCCAAGAAACTGCCAACCGCCAACCTCCTCCTGCTGAAGCATCTGCTGTCCTTACTCCAGCACATCGGCCACCACGCAGCCACCAGCAGGATGAGCTGCAGCAGCCTGGCCATCTGCCTGGACCAAACCTGCTGAGTCCACCCAACGAGGACCTGCTGGTGCTGATGCAGAAGGTAGGCTGTCTTGAGTGGCAGGCTGCAGCCTTGCCGGCCCATCAGAGCTTGGCTGCTCGGAGGTCCCTGGCTGCCTCCTCCCTTGAGCAAATGCTGTTGGGGTGGCTGCCTAGAAGAGCAGCCCCACAGCCACAGCCTTCTTCGCAGAGGCAAGTCTCGGGAGTGGGAAAGGCTGCGTGGTGCATTTTCAGGCAGCAGGGTTGAGAGCAAGGGTTTGATGTGTGCAGGTGAAGGTGCTGTCATGGGAGTTGAATTTATAGAGTACTTTGTCGTGTAAATGTGAGAGATCCAAACAGGCCGTTACACTGCTCAGTCTAGAAGAAGCTTTGCATGGTCTGCAGGATGGGGTGGGTACTATTTACTCTTTTGAGAAGCTTCACTGAAAATATTCTTCATCTGTAAGTTAAAAGAGCTACATTCATATTTCTGGTTTTACATCGCTCTCTGCAAGTGAAACCTGGAACATGGGAATCACATCTTTACATTTATTTGCCAGCCCCAGTAGTCAGAGCTATATGCAGAGCAAGTTCTGTGCTCAGTCATATGTGGGCGATGCAGTGCCTCTGTGGATTTGCTGGACATCACTGGTTGGTCCAAAGTGGTGTGTTGGTTTTGGTGCATTAGGAACAGAGTCAGCAACTGTCTGAGTCCCAAACATCTGCAGGTACAGCATAAGACTGACAACTGCCCTTCAGTCTCCAGTGGTGCCTTCGGCAGACCCCAGTTCAGTTGGTATTCTGCGTAGGTAGGGAACGAAGGCATTCCTGAAAAGGAGAGGTGGAATCTACTCTGGTGGCTGATCAAGCCAGGGTTTCACTGCCTGTGCACATCGGTTCCAGGTGCTGTATTCTCACTCAGGACTTGGTGCAGTCAGAACTCGTCTTCCCTCCTGGATCATGCAAGTTATCCTCCATTAGTGACACTTTGCTCTGACAGGCGTCCTGCTGTGCATTGCAGGAGTTCAGAGCTAAATAATTTATTTTGGAAGCATGTTTTGTACATTTTAGAAAATGAACATTTAGAACATGATTTAGAACAGGAATTTTGCAACAGTGAACTGTGGGGTGGACAATTACATTCTGCCCTATAGTTTCTAAGCATTGCACTTTGCCATCCATTGTTTCAAAACTTATTTCTCTCCCATAATTATCTTCAAAAGAGAAGGCTGATCAAAAGTGGTTTATTTTTTTTTTCAGGGTGGTTCATTTATTTCCATTTTTAATAATAAAGGTGAATAAATATAAGAAAAAAACGCCACAATGATGTATTACCTAGCGTTTAAAATAGAACACGCATATGTGCCACAGCACACTTCATCTGTGGATATCAAAGCATCTCACAGAGGTCATAATCCTAATTTCAAAGATGAGGAAACAGAGGTGCTGAAAGGGAAAGTGGCTTAGCAGGTCAGTGGCAAAGCGGGGCAAGAGCCTCCCAAGCCTGTACTGCGAGTGGAGATGAGGAGAACAAACCTGTCCCCACCTCATCGGGACTGCCCATGCCCCAAGTGCAATGGAGGCACAGCAATGCTGCAGGGAGAGCAGCAAATCGTGCCACAAGCTGTGGAGCCAGCGAAGCTTGGTTTCCTCTGGTTTTGTGTCTAAAGGGTGGTCTGGGGGTTGTCTGATGTTGGCCTTTGATGGTGCAATCACATGGTGCCACTGTGGCCTTTCCCTCACCAAGAGCACTGGTGGAGTCTGGTTCCTCAGCTTTGTTGTCTGTTTTCCCAAAACTCTTGTGTACTTGAGAATTTTTGAGCCTTTCTGTCAGCTGTGATCGCTGTGATCCAGTGGAGTCACAAAAGACACATCCTTGCATGCACATACACAAACATGTCTGTCTTGGCATTGTAATATAGGGGCTGCCTTATCCTATGGAATTATGCCATCAGTCAACATTTTAATATTGTAGATCTGCAGTTTTGAACTTTTTTTTCTCTGTAACAGAGTTCTGAAAGTGATAAAGGGTGGTACAGTAATGATGTTCACGATGTTGATTCAGTAGCCACTATTGTTTAATCTTATAAGAAAATGCTTCCCAAGGGGAGACTCAAAATTGGACTTCCAACCCTGTAGCTGCATCTTCTTTGAGCCCTGAGAGACCCACTGCGAAGTGAGACTCATTCAGGTTATTAATTTGATTAATAACTTGGGTGAGAAGACTTTTTTATGCCTGCAACCACGCCACCTTGGGTCATGGTCCTGTCATATCTTGTCACCCAGAGAGGGAGAGGTTGAAGAGGAATTGCGGTGTGAATTTCAGAAGTTCAGAAGTAGTGATTTTCAACCTTTCTTGATTTCTGAACTCTGAAAATACCTTGGGGGGCTGTTCAGCTTCCTTGATGGTGAGTTGAAACTTACTGAGAAGAAGTTGGTTTTCTTAGATTTAATGGACCCATTAAAGGTAAGCCATGGATGCCACAAGTCTGCTGCCCAAAAGTTGAAAACAAATGCTCTAAAGAACACCCCTGGTATTTCAGGAGTGCTTCTCATGGCTCAGGAGAGAGCATCTTTCCCTCTGAGGACTGACTAGACATCAGCTGCTCCATGAGTCTGTAGAGTTTCATGGCACGATGTGGCCATGAGTTAACTGAAGATCTTAGAGTACTTTTCGTAAAGGGATTTGCTTCTGAAATGTAGACACAATTTGGGGGATTCTCCCTTTATACTCATATTGTTGGAAGCAGCAAAATCAGCGAGAGCCAGGACCCAAGATCCTGGCTCTGTCTGTAGGAGAGCACCCGTGCTGTGGTTGTGCATGCATGATGATGTGTGTCTGGGCTCGCTCTGTATGTGTGCAGGATGCTGTTGGATGTGCTGCCCTCGGGAGGTCAGGGAACAGACTGTCCACCTTTGTCACAAGCTGCGCTACCCAATTGATAGTTACTGTTCATGATGACCACTTTGAAATAGCTTGCAGTGTAACCTCTGATTAACAGTGCACCCCTGTCTGCTTTCTGCTTCTTCAGACTAGAGTTACAGAAGGTGGGTACTAGGGGTAAGTTGTCTAACTTTGGCATTCACTCTCTTTGACCTTCAGCTCTTTTTTTCTTTATTAAGTCCATGTTACCCATCAATTAAAAAGACACAGCATTGTTCTTAGCCCACAGGAGGGTTGTGAGAGTTTTAGTAATAAACTCTTCTAGATCATCAAGTGAAATGTACTATGTAAATGCAGCTTAATGTTACTAGAAGGCCTGCGGGTTCTTTGCCTTGTGTGTCTCTTTGGTGCCTGCCAGCAGACGTGAATACATTTGCTGCTCAGATTACTAATCTCAGATGTAACGTATCAACTGAACAGACTTTTGTTCTTTATGTTTTAAATATTATAGTGCATTGTATCATGGAACCTATGGTAATACTGTTTAGCATCTCTGTTATTAGAGCATCTCTTCATCCTTTTCTTGTTACAGGTCCTGGAGGCATTGTTTATGGGCAGACCTCAAAGACCTAGTAGTACTTCAGTTTTCCAGATAGGAAAACTGAGGCCCATTTTCCAAGCAAAAACTCTGAGCTACTGGTGTTGAAACTGGATCTCCTACCTCTCCAACCACTGAGAAACTGTGCTTTCAAAAGCACTGAAAACTATAAATTACAGGACCTCAACATGGAGTCTGCAAGTGAAAGTAAGTTTGCTAAACAAAATTTTTTCTCCCTCTGCATGCTGTAAGTGACACTTCCACTGGGCACTGCAGTGGGTGTGATCCCCGTGTGTCTGGTTACTCTTGGTGAGATGATTTATCATGAGCGGAAAGCCCTCACCCATTAGCAATGGGTCCTCTTCTATTGGTTGGATGCTGAATGCTCTGCATCTCCAGGTGCTTCAGTAATGTTCTTCTCGTAATACTGAACCTTGTCACTGATTACCCGTGTGTTCCTAGGACTAGCAAGGCTTTACAGGCTATTGTTCAAAAAGAGTTATTTGAAGAATATACACAAATAGTGGTGGAGAAAGGATTCCTGAACATCCCTCTTCTTCACACCTTACCTTATTACTGGGCTAAGTGGTTGTGATCCTCTGTTTTTTCTGTTTCATGAACCTAACATTCCTTGCTACCCAATGGTCTGATGACAAGATTAATATTTCCCTCCCTCCAGCCAATGTGGGTGCTTTGGAAGGAGGTGCAGGCTTGATCTCTGTTAGACTGAAGATGGCAATTCCATGTCTGCCTTGCCTTTGGTGAGTGTTGTGGTCCCATTGGTTGATGCACCAAACCTTGGCGTGGCAGTGTGAGAGGTAAAGCAAGGAACAGTCCTCTTTTGTGCCCACATACTGGTGGGATTCAAAATCCACCCCAAGGAGGCAGAGGACCAATTTCCTTAGCTTTCCTTGTGGCCGTTGTAGGTATTAATTGCAATTACCCAACATTTCACCGCTAGAGCCAGGCACCTGGAAGGGAGGTGTGGGAGTTTCTGTCACCACACCTAAACCCTTTGTCAGTCTGGGGCCAGAGCGCCCAAGGTGAGTAATTGTTATTGATAGAGAAGCTGCCTTGTTTGTCCACTGAATAAATAAAGCAGATTTTCCAGCTGTTCCCTCCTCCAAGTCTCTCCCAGCTCCTTCCAACTTCCTCACATCACTCCCTTTTCCTAATCTCTCCATCTTCTCTCTGTGGCTTCCTCTTGCAGTTTCAGCTCTGGCAGCTCCCAGGGTTGTATGGTCTTCCCAACTGAAGAGAGCTTTCCAAGGGCAACCTGATCATTCCAAACAGTTGCCTGTACAACCCCCTTCCCAAAATCATCTGTGTCAAAAAGTGATGTTTTTGCCTTGTGTTGTAATAATCATATTTAATTGTTAGTTAAATATTGTTAGTTAAATAAAATTCCTATTCCTAAAGAAGCACTATGCCTTTTAAACGCGCAGTGCTGGAGGGTAAGGGCATTAACTGACCAAACCATCTACAGAAGAGTTGATCTTTACATTTGCCCTTCAAAGCCAAGGTTGACATATTTTCCCAGAACCTGTGACCTGAATAGCAAGTTAGTGTCCTGCTAGGGTGGCTGGTCCTGAGCTGCCCGTGTTTCCTGACGCTTGTTTCAGCACCTTCGATGATTTCAGCATCCTTATGAAAAACAATTCAGACAGTCCATTGGGTCTTTCCAAAAGCAGAAATGCAGCATGATGGGACACACCAATATCCATTTTCCTTATAGTACACTGGTTAAATGGAGAGACCCTGTGGGCACTCTGGGTCAATACACAATAACGGCGCTGCTGTATGAAGCTTCTATTCCATCAGATTGATTTGTGCCAGAGAACAGCTGGGTAGCTTTTTTATGTGTAAATCCACTTCCTAACCTGGCAGGCTTTACAGCACAAAAGTGTCAGTGAGATATTGGTCCTTGTTTTTTCCATGTGTTTTGACAGGGATATGGATCTGGTCCTCTTTTCTGAGGGTACAGCTCCTTTAGAAATGCTTTTTGTGGAAGAGCTTTACTTGGGGAAAGAGTTATTTTAATGACAGTTTTATGTTGTTCAAATGTTAAAGTTTTTGCATAGCAGAGGTACATGTGGTTATTCTAGCATAAAAATGTGTGTATTTGCATGGTTTTGGGAATCAGTATAAATTACACTAGCAAGAACGTGTTTTTTGTTTATATGTTGGGAAAGCCAGTTCTGTAATTGAATCAAACTCTAAACAAAATAAGCCTGGTGCTGTTTTTCATTCACAGGCCACCCAACTGAAATATATCCTCACCATCACCATAACGACAAGGGCAACTGTGAGGGGTCAAGTGAATTGGAGTCAGACTCATCTCACCACCTTCAGCTGCCCAACTCCAGCACCAGCAATTTGATCCTGAAGATTCTCTGTACAAAGGATTTTAGGATGGGATGAACCATGGTCTAGAATAATCTGTTTCTCTCTGCTGGGTTATAAGGGAGCACAGATCTGCTGCTTACCCTGTAAATACCTGGTATCAGCTAGACAAATCCTATGTTTGACCCCTGAGATCCTCAGTAGGTCTCCAGACTGCCAGTCTCACCTCCCACTCACTTGGGCACAGTGCCCAGTGCAGGTATACAGCACCAGTCCCTGCTCAGCCTGTCTTAATTAGAAACAGCTTTATTATCTGATAGGTACCAACAAAATATAACCCGCAACACAGAAGGCTCCTGCCCTGAGGACATTTCCCTGCAAACAGATGGTAAGCAGAAAATATGCCAGAAAAACTCTGCCTTGGAAGCTTTGTGATTCCTTTCCCCTTCAGGTGTAACATCACTGCTGGCTGATGAGGGCTCCAGGTACAGAAGAGGTCTTCAAGACTAGTCATGGAATCATAAAACCATAGAATCACGTGCGGATGCTACACCTCCCTGGGCAGTGCTGCTCTCCTGCATGGTGCATACCTACCGTGCCAAGCACAGAGGGAGAGGGATGGGCTGAGATTAAATCCCCACTGGCAAATACTGGTTGGTTGGGTCTTTTTGTCTTCCTTAGTTTCACGTTTTTCACTTGCAGGCTTTCCATGCTGCCTTAGGAGGCTTTGAGCAACCTGGTCCAGTGGAAGCTGTCCCTGCCCATGGCAGGGGGGCTGGAACTAGATGATCTTTAAGGTCCCTTCCAACCCAAACCAGTCTAAGATTCTATGACACAGCAGAAGCCTTATGTAACCGGAACAGATTTTTTTTTTTTCTTCATTTTTTTGGAGCTACAGTCTCAGAAGAACTACATACACAGTATTTTCACTGTTTATAAGCTGGAGAACTAGTGTACTTCTGTCCCCTTCTGTCTCACACTTTGTTAGGTGGCATGCATGTAAGGGAACAAGGGCTCATCTTCCAGCTTACTGCGCAAGGCTTCTGTTTGCATGCCCTCTTTGTTGGGGATAGCAGAGATTTGCACTGGCATGTGAGACATTTTCTTATTGCTCGTCTACAACCACAGTCACATTTCAGAAGCATTTTGGCACGCTGCCCTGCTGGCAGCCAGTGATCACAGTAGCAGCTTCTCAGGCTGAAATGTTTTTTGTTGCGATGCATTAGCCCATCTCTGTTATTTCACAAGCTTTTCCTTTTCCCCTTGTCCGTTTGGACCATATCAGAAGGTGTGAACTCTTTTCAAAGAATCTTTAGTCTTTTTCAACATTTGGAGTGGGCCTGAATAAACACTTGTGAGGGAAAAACTTAATGGGAAAGACTTGGTGGATTTCTTGTATTACTATCCTGGCTGACACAATCTCTTGCAGATGCAGTATTACAATAGCAATATTGCAGCAATACACTTACAATGGCATGGTGTATGCAAACCACAATTGCTTTTAGTGTGAGCAACCACACCAACATGCCTACCAACCCCTGATGTGTTTGGTGCCTATCCTATGAGTGTGCTTTTCTTGTAAACACACTCACCCTGTGGTTTCCTAGAAAACAGAGGCTTAAAACAGATAGGCATTTTCAATCACCGGCTGAATAACACTTCAAACTGTGGGATAATCAAATGCTTTAATCCATCAGTTCACTTTTCTGGTAAAACTGTTCATTCAACCAGGGTAAGGACAAGAGGTGACTACCCGTGAGTTTATCAGCTGTAAATGTATGGTGTAAAGTAAAATAAACACATCATAAACTTCTGCCCTGTTTCTTTCTGCCTGTTCTTTGGACTATTCATCTATCTTGGAAAGCTTATTCATTCAAGACTTTAAAATAATGGACTACACATGAGGAGCAAGTACAAAATGCACATGGAGGAGACTGAGGTCTTGATATGAAGCAGGGTGGGAAACGCAAGACATCCCTGGTGGGGAATGAAGAGAGCAGTAAGCTGGAGGCGGAGCACGCATGGTTTGGGGATCACTGCCCAAGTTCAAAGCACTTATGCCGATACTTGCCTGTAATTATGTCTTTACACTCAGACCCGAAGCAGCTAAATACCTGCAAAAATGTAAAACTCGTGTCACATAAACATGTGGCTCTGTGCGCTGCTGAGTCAGAGCCTGCACCGAGGGGAGCTGTGGGCTTACCCTGACTGCGGCCAGCAGCTCACAGCTGGAGTATTTTGTAGAAACTCAGCTACCAATGTCATAGTCTATAGAAGTACAGTCTTCAGTTAACATCTTTAATCTTATTATCTCAAGCCTTTTATCTTCAAATTTTCTTGGCTGTTTGTTTGTTTTCTTTACATTTGTTTACATATACTGAACTGAAAGTTTTTCTGGAAATGCTGGTATGGCTTTTAACTGTAAGAATGATTCACTGAGAATAATTAATTCAAAGATCTTGGCATCTCTTTTCCTTGTAATCTGGTGGTGGATATTCTGTGATTTTCTCAGAAGGTTTTTCCCCCTGAATGTGCATGTTTACACTCACACCCACACAGACTCACACACATTTGCAAATACAGACACTTCCCTCTTCTTCCTTTGGAGCTTTTAAGTTCTGGAGCAGCACATCTGACCTGTATCATTAACGCTTTCTGCTATGTGTCTCCTTTATTTGTGTCCAAAAGCACGATAGAGCTTTTGAAGTTTGTGGGACCCATTCTATAGGTTTTTGTCCGTACCATAAACCCCCCATAGCTTCCAGCACAGAGCAGGCACATGCAAACAGCACTTCAAGCAAGGTCTGTGCTCTGTGCTAACTCCTGCAGTTGTTCAGGCTCAGTCTGGGAGGCTGCTGGCTGGCCTGGGTCAAACCAGGCGTTTTTTGAAGGGATTAAAAAGCACAGATCTGCTCCCCTGGCCCAGGATTGTTCCCCAGCATTGTTTAACTTATTATTAAATATTGTTGTTCATATAGAGGTTATAACTTGCTCACATTTTACTATCTATTAGCAGCAAAAGGGGTGAGTTCTGCCTCAGACTTTGTAAGCCCTCAGGAGTTTTCCTTACATAGAAAATGAAGCCTGGACCTTGAAATCTGTGAAACAAGCTCATATGAGCATAAGGGGTAAGATTTCCCCGCTGGCCCTGTACATGAAGACTCTCATGAATCTTGGAGTGGCTCATCGCCGTAGACATCAGTAATACTTGAACTAGTTGCTTTGTAGAGCTCACAGTTTCCCTTGAAATTTAGGCACCTAAAGAGAAACCAAGGTGCTAAACACCTTTGAAGAGCAATATCTTATTTTTTTCCCTTGTTGCGAAAAGGGTCATTTATGCAATGCCAGAATCCCCGGAGCTTAGCACTTTGCACTGTTATTTCAGAAGTTAAAAGCTATTATGGTGCTTTTTAATCACCAGCACAACGTGACAAAAAAACCTAGTTGCTTTGCAGTGACAGTCATATCACTGCAATACTGACAGTTCCCTTGGGACCCGTAAGGCAGCTAGCAGGCTGTAGGTGCGCTGGGCTTAGCCAAATAAACGCAATGGATGGAGCCTGCAGCAGAATATGCAGTCACTCTGTAATTATGCTCCTGGTTTTTCTGCTTTGTCTACGAAACAGTCACTGGAACAGGACAATTTTATAAGTTCAGGGAGGGACAAGATTATTATAACTAACTATAACAACACTTGGCTCTTTGAGGTCTTTTATCCAAATGTCTCCAAGCTCTTGTTCTTCACAAGGAGAGATAAATATAATTATCACAGTTCTAAAGTGGGGAAAGCTAAGACTTAATTAACTACTCATGGATATACAGCAAATCGGGAGCAGAGATGGGAACAGAAACCAGTTTTCCTGACTCCCATTCATGCCCTAGTCACTGGATACCAGTGCCATCTCTGTCAGGTAGCAACCCCAGTGGGATAAACAAGACAAAAAGTCCCAATGGGGCAAAGCTGAGGGTAGCCCAAAGAGTCCCCAGACAGCCTCGCAGCCAGCTGAAGTGGTTCTGGGATACACCTGTTACCTATGGTCTGGCATTTAGTGAACCTGGACTGGCACCAGGAACCTGCACATTGTATTTGTGAGACCAGTTTGTTTCTCACAGTTTTGTCCTCGTAATAATCCTAAAGTTTGCTCATGGGAAAGATTTCCTGCTGTGGCATCGCCCACCCAGATGCTTTCTGCCTCTCCACCACTGCAGCTGTGCCAGCCTGGGACTCCTGGCTTTATCCCAGTTGGGAAATGATCTAGGATGAAACCAGAGCGATATACACCCTACACCATTCACTTAAGCTTCTTCGTTTCCAACCTGTGTTGCTGCTGCTCCAACCTGCCCCTCACCATCCATGCAGGCTCAGCTGAGACCTGTGCTGGGCAGCTCCTTGTTCCCGAAAGCTGAGCCATGTGCCTGGAAGAAGAGGCTGTACTAAGAGGTGCAGAGATGAGATAAACCAGGCACTGATTCCTCAAAGGCAGCATTTAGTTGTTCTCCCAAAAGGCTGATGACAGAGAAGGACAACCTTAAAATGTTCTGAATAAATGGTCCCAAGGCAGAAGAAAGGATCTCTCTTTCACCCCCTTTTACTGACTCCAGGACATATATATTCAAACTCTTTGTTTCCTCAATGCCCAACACAGCCTGGGCGCAGAGCTATGCTAGGCTGTCCCCTCCCCATGCACCACCAGCTATCACAGCAGCTCTGGAAGTCAAGGTGCTCGCGGCATCTCCACCAGCTCTCTGAAGGTTTCTCCACCTGTCTGACTTACCTGGTTTTTTTCCTACAGTTGTGATAGAAGCTGTCTTAGCAGAGGAGGATTATTCGTCACTACCAAAGCAACATCCCTTTCTTGTTTTGGGTCAAAATGTAACCTTGAGCCTTCGCAATAGATCACACTCTTCTCCCTGTGGCTTCCTGGGCACAGTGTCTGCAGCCATTTAGCTAACTCCAGGAAGCAAATCAAGTTAAAATGTCCACACTGAGACTTTTCTGGCATTTACTGATGACATTGCAGCAGTGAGGCTTTCAAAACAGGAAGAGATTTCTGCTCCAGGCTGAAATAACGTGCTCTAGCACAGCCAGCAGGTAGCTTGCTGCTCACACCCTGGGTGTTACCTCCTTTTGCTGGGGGTGGAAGTAGGTACAGCTGTGGCAAGGGGTGACCAATGGCAGAGAAACCTGTAAATGGGGATCATAGTGTTTTGCTTCCAGCCACAAGCAGAAGACCTATTTAGTGTTTGCTCAGCTTACTAGGGGACAATGTAGTTGTGATTTTTATCCCACTAAAGCTTAAGGGTGAGTGAGGATGGGGCTCCAGTGAAGCACTCTACTGCAGGAGGAATACAGCCCCTGCCCCAAAGGCTTCCACAGGAGAAGGATGGGATGGGGCAAAGGAACTAGCAGGAGTACAACAGGAGGGCAGAAAATATGTAAGTGCTGCTGTGCAGGGACTCAAAAAATTATAGACAAGAAGGGAACTGGCTCTCTGTAGCAAGTTAGAAAAAAATTCAGAGGAGTGCTGGAGCTGAGACTCAGATAAGAAAGGTAGTTCTCTGAGGCCACATCTGTTCTAGTAAATCAATCACACATAGGGCCTTTCTCTGGTGCTGAGCTCAACTGGCAGAGAAAAGTGTGTGTCCATACCGTTAAACTCTCAGCTGTCAAGAGATGATGGCTGACTCCACACAGTCCCCTGGGAGCTCTCCCTGGCTTTTGGTATTTCCCAAGCCATGCCCAGAAACCTTCTGGATGAGCATTAATTTGTACAAGCCAGAAACCTCCCAGGAACAGCCCTGACAATTAAATTGCAGTGCCCAGGTCCAGCATTGGTCTATGCTCACACAGCCAAAGTCTTTGCTGGCCTTTGCTGTGGCTTTTCTTGCCTGGATCCAATTCACCCCTTCCTGCCAGTCCCTCTGAGCCACTGGCGTGGGAAGAAGCACCCCAAGGACGCCTGTGTTGAGAGAGGCATGGGTTGGTGCACACATGCACACAGCTGGGGGGCTTTCCCTGTGCAGCTCTGGCAAGGGAGGGCTTCTAGCATTAAGAAAGGGTGAACTTGGCCAGGCCAAGCATCAAGTGTAGGCTACTGGTTGCAGCAGAGTGATAGAGAGCCATCGTAAGAGCCCTGGAAGCCACACTGGCTGGTGCTGGTGGGGTTGACAGCACGGTAAAGTAGCCTTTTCCTGCAGTCACTCTCCTCTGCTCATTTTGCCAGCCAAGGAAATAAGCCAAGTTTTCATGGGTTCTCCAGCCCAGTCCCTTCTTCCACTGCTGGCCAGATCCCAAAAGCACCAATGATCAGTTCTGCCTCTATGGTTGACAAGCCATGAGCTGTGTCTGGTTATGAACCATCACATGTTGTCTGGAACAGACACGCATGTTGTGGACACTTCTTCTGTACCTGGTTCAAATGTGCCTTTGAAAACTTGCTCTCCTAACTGAGTTGAAGTGCTCATTGACATTTTGGATGCAACATACATATACATGCACATAGATGTATGTATCTCTTATTTAAGATTCTTCAGTGTGACTTTATATTCATGGTTTTCAGCTGAGATAAGATAAGCATGTGCTGCTTTTGCCTCAAGTGCTTAAGGAGAGAAGTGGAGCCCCTGGCTCCTTGTTCTGCTGGTAGCCTGATCTGGCTTCTTCAGAGGAGAAACCTCAAAAGAGAGGAGCTTCAGGAGCTATGGCCAGTAAAGGTGCTTATTTGTGAAAAACAGCCTGAAGACTGGAGGAAGTCAGCAGCTGTCACCTGAAGGTGCTGTAAGTGGAGATGTCACCGCAGCACCCCTGCACCCCCTTCCACTGTGCAGATGCCAACAGCTGTAAGAGGAGCCCTGGGTGTAGCACAAGTTTCACTGGCATTGCTGAATCCAGACACCATTCTCGGACACCACCTACTGGCATTTTCCCTAAAAAGAATTCTCCAGATGAGCAGTTGTGCAGGGTGTCAGGGGCAAACCAAGCCTGGAAGCAAAGAGAACAAACTTGAACATCCCAGACCTTCTCAGTGAATGTCCTGCTTGTTTTTCTGAAGGAGGGGAGCTGCCCAGGGGCCTTGTGAAAAGCTCTGTTATGTAAGGGAGGGATTTTTTTACATGGGACCAGGAAAGAAGACGGGTAAAAAAAAAAAAAAAAAAAAAAAAAAAAAAGAGGGAGGGAAAAAGTCTGCAGGCACTGGTGAGGAATAAACTGGAGGTTTTCCCTACCACAGTTCTGGAGAAAGCAGCATTTTATACCTGTCAAGTGCCAGTTTAGATAGCCTTTCAAGACACAGAGCATTTAAGTTCATTTTTCTTTTTTTGTCAAGGTTTATTTTTAGTTGTTGTCTGCAGCATTTTAAATCAAAAAGAGGAGGTACAGCTTCTGACTGCCCCGCCTTCTAACAGCAATATCAAAAACTGCAGTGTTGATGGTTATAATTCCAGACAGTCACAACAGCCAGACAAAAAAAAAAAAAAACCAACAAAGAACCATAGTGGTCAGCCATCCTCATTAGCACAGCAGGCAAGAGCCATGCTCAGTCTCTGCATAGCGACACTACATGAGATGCAAAGAAGCCTCTCAGCTGCCATTGCTCCTCATGGAGGACTCAGTCCTGCTCTTCCTCCACTGGCCCTGCTGTGACCTGCTGCAGCTGCAGAGCCTCAGCCAAAAAACCCAACGAGGTCCCAGTGCACCCGTGGGTCCTAATTGCTCTGAGCAGCCTCAGCTGGGACCTCCACGCACACCCTCTGCCCAGCAGCTTTATTTAAGCTCAGGCTTAGGCTGCCTTCTTGGGTGTGGGGTGTTCTGGTTTTGTTTTGTGGGTGAGTGTTGTAGGTATGTGTTGTAGGTATGTGTTGTAGGTATGTGTTGTAGGTATGTGTTGTAGGTATGTGTTGTAGGTATGTGTTGTAGGTATGTGTTGTAGGTATGTGTTGTAGGTATGTGTTGTAGGTATGTGTTGTAGGTATGTGTTGTAGGTATGTGTTGTAGGTTGTCTTCAGCCCTTTTTATCGACTGCAGTCCCTGAGTGAACCCTGGACTTGCTGTACCCCTTTGCTGTGTTTGGGGCTGCTGCTGGCACCCAGCTCTGCTCAGGTGCTGTGGAACTGTGCCTGTGGGTGAGAGCTCTGCCTGTGCTGGGGTCTCCTTGTCCCCTTTTATAGGGTAGCGCTGCTCCCTGACATGGGAAAATGCTATTGTTACTCTTCCACTTCTTGTCCCTTGGGTAACTATCTCCTCCAGTGTTTTTGAACCAAAATTCCTCTTGTTATGTGTGGTGTTTTTTTGGTTTTTTTTTCCCCCTGTTTATGTTTGTCTTGGAAGCCACCTTATCTAATATTTTTCTCTGGGGAACAGGGCTAGATTTAAGATCATAAACTGATTTTATCCTCTTATAAGAAGAAGATGGAGGAGCCTCTCATGCCACCATCTGCCTAAGGCTGGTTGAAGTTCCCTGTTGCCTACCATGGAGTTCCTGAGCCTGTTTATCCCCTTGCTGCCTGTTAGGTTTCTGCCCACAAGCTGGTTTTTGTTTTCAGTGAGGTGAAGGCTCAAGCCCACTGACTTTTTAATATTTATATTCTTCTGCTTTCAGGATGGTCTCACAGGTTTGGTTGTTTTTTTTTTTTGAGTGCTGCAGATGAGGTGGTTTCTCTGAAACATCTCTACAAACTGTATTTACTGACGATGAAATCTTGCTGTCTGTGACTGCCATGAAAGAGCAGTTTTGAGCAGCAAGCTGAAGCCTTATCCCAGGCACAGAGATCCTCCAGATAGTCTAGCTGGGAGGTTTTCACTTAGCACTCATTGTTCTGGCATGGTCTGACCATTTTTCCAAACTCTTCTATTTGAAGAGACAAGTGACCTTTGAGTGTCACTCTGACTCTCACTAGTAGCTGAGAGAGAAAAAATGTTGCAGGGCTGTTCTGGTGCTGTGCGTCCAGGGGTCTGAGTAAACCACCAGTACCTGCAGAGATCCTGCTGGCATCTCTGGACAGCCTCCTGCTGGTGGTCAGGATGGTGTAGGTAGGGGAGTCTACTGAGATTTTGAGGGGTTTTTGGTTTTTAAATATTAATTTCCTTTTCTGTGGGATGTTGAGGTTGATGTATGGAAGATATATCTGGCAGCTGGAGAAGCTTTTGGAAGTGGATCTTCTTCAGTATGGTGTATATAGGGTGTGAACCCATAGCATAATGGCTCTAATATTGAGTTTTATGAAGTGATTGTGATGCCTCTTCCTCCAGCAAAACTGAAATTCTCTTCCTTTAAACACTTCCACAAACATTTCCACTTTCTGTTGTGTGACATATTACAAAAGAAGGCTTTCACTGCTGTGCCATACACCCAGGGCTCTCCTGTCAGGTGAATCCTGCCAAATGAGAGATGTGTTCCTGGAAAATACTTCTGTCTCGAGCGTGTGTCTGATTGGGCAAGCGCTCTTTTTATGGTGAGTAAATCAGAGATTTACAGCCTACACCGATATAATGTGATCCAGCCACGACAGAGAGTCCTTTCATCATCATGAATGATGAATCTAGTTGTTATTGCTTTATTACTGTAACAGGTAGGCTTGAATGACACTTGCTGTGAAGGATGAATGCAGCAGGAGGGAAAACACTGCAGCTGTTGTGGTTCAAACCCATTTAAGGAAAACTGTCTTGCATGTCAGGTGTGGACTATTTTACAATGCAGGAAAAAAAACCTTGCTGTGGAGGTTTGCTCTTTTCAGTCTGCATTTTCTAGTTTTAAAGGTGCAATTCACATGTTGTGCCTCTCACATTGTTGGTGAGGTTTCTAAGAAAGTATCTGTGGTCAGAGCAAGTCTTTTTGTAACTAATACTAGCCCTGATTCTCCTTGATTTCCAGTTGCTTATGGGCAGTTGTTCAAAGTGGGTCTTATCTGCTAGTGTTTATACGCAGGAGCCTTGCAGGGCTGTGTGGTGGACTGGCAGATTATAAATAGCCTATAAATAATCTGGTTTGCAGTAGTAAACCTCATGTCTTTAAAAATAAGTACACTTGACGAGAATGATGCTGTGTAGATCTACAGGACCTTACTCTGTCATTTCCACAGATTTTAAAGCAAAATAAGTCACAATATGCCTCAGCTTGTACGAGTCTGAGCTTCTAAGGCTGTTGAAAGAGGGGTGGGGATTGACTGGCTGGCCACCAGTATTATGTCTGGCCCACATTATGTGCTAGTAACGTTCCTTAGACTGTGAGACTACCAAATCCCTGTGCTGATGATGCTTTCAGACATTTGGAAGCTGTAATGCAGAAGAAAAGGATATTGTCACATTATCCAGGGAGCTGGCAGTTCAGCTGGCTGCCCAGGCATGGGAGTCAGCTTGCATTGATGGCGTTACTGAGGCTTTGTGGATTTTGACTTTAGACAAGCCTCAACAGAATAACCACATCAAAACTGCTAACACAATAAGTTTCACTAAAAATTAATTAGTAAGAAGGAAGAAAAGGAGAAAGGGCAGGCATTGCTTTGAAGATTGAGTTGTAAAAAGTAACACTGTGATAACGCTGATGGGTGTTTTGACTAGCACAACATAGGTTTTTGGTGTTCAGTGGAAAACATGGCAAGAGGTTGATGCTGCAGAGTTGATGCTGCCTTCCCAAGGTGTACAGAGCTGGGACTCTACGGTTTTTTTTGTCACTGGGAGCTCAGTCTTCATCAGTTTGCTGGTAGTGGTTTTCAAAAGAGGTTTCTGCTGACCTTTCTGGAGGCTGCTTCTTTCGACACCTTCCTATGTTACCTGTGGAAGGAACTCCAGTCCCTCCAAAGAACAAGCCTCTTCTAAGGCATCTCAAGTCCAAAACAGAGATTACACCAAATCACCAGATGCACTGGGAGAAGGTCCTTATTTGCAGCTACAGGAGTAGGCAGGTCTCAAGGGGGGAAGTGGTGAGGCCCAGGAACATCTGTTGGCTGAAAAAAGCTTCTGTGAGAAGCTGCATTTCACCTCCTTGAGATGTAAAGCCCCTGTCTCCAAGTGGCTTTCCATGGGCATGCTTGGTCTCCAGCTTGAATGAGTAAAAACAGTTATTGCATGACCCTGGAGAGGCTGCAAAGTGCTCTGTGAGGATCTAGGTATGTGGCTGTGCATACGTGTCTTCATTAATAAATGCATTTACTGTAGGCCAAAATGACAACATTGTTTGCAGTTATGGCTTCCTTATGTGTCCTGCTGGAGCTCCCTTTCTTCAATTCTGACTTAACCAAAATTTCTTCTTTGGCTGCAGTTTTCCCTTGTTGCTGGCATTTCCCATTGTTTCTTGCTCGCCTCAGGGTTAGCTTTTTTCTGAGAAGTTACAGAACAAAAGGGCTTTCTTGTTTTGACTAAGTTGAGGAGGAAACTGATCTTTTGTCTTAAAGTTCTGATGGAAATAGCTGTCTGATTATTTCAACCCTTCCATGTTCTGAAAGGCAGCCTGGGATTTTGTCTGGAAGATCAACCTGCAGCAAAGGGTGTACTTTGTTTGCCTTTGTGAAAAGTAGCCAAATAATTCTGTCAAGCTATAGATCTCTGACAATCTTCATGCACATTCTTGTGGGAGAGGAGAGGGGTAGAGCTTGGCAGAAATGGCCTTTAGAAAAGGTGTTTTCCCTGAGGAAAATGATGGGGCAGTTGCATGGAATGACGAGAACTGAGGTGAGTGGATGCACAAGCAAGGATGAGTGATGTGGGGAAGAGGTGTATGTGTTACCACACAAGCTTCTTTCATCAAGAGAACCAGTTAGAGGGGCTGCTGTCTAAAATTTGCCACAATATGCAGAAATCTTCAGCCTTCATATATCTGTATGGCCAGCCAAAAGCTGTGTAATCTATTGTTAAGGTTGTCCCTTGCTATGGTCTGCAGAAAGCTAACAGCTTTCAACTTCTATTAGCTGTGCCAGGATCTTAAGTGGTTAAGACTTGCCTGATGTAGAGGTTTTTTAGCAGAAATACTAATATTGGTGTGAATGGAAATGCATGGCTGAAGATGTCAGAAAAAACAGAAGATGAAGGGTTAAAGGAGTGGCATGTGTTAATTGCTGCAGAGCTATCTCCTGTGTCTCATGGAATAACCAGAGGACCTTAGATATAAGGTGACAAGATGATGACCAGCTGTACTGGAGTTGTGAAATACCGGGATAAGGATAACAAAAAAATCAATTTTGGCTCAAATTCTTGAGGGATGAGGCACAAGGTCATAGTATCTACTGCTAAGGGGTATAAAAGACGCATACAAAAATCAGGAGGAACCTGGAAGATGCAGTGAGGCCATTGTTATCTGGCAATGAAGAGGTTAAACTTGTAACTTGGAATGTGTAACAGTAAGATAGTGCTGAAAGGGGAGCGATTTACCCCTTATCAGGAATTAGGGGAACTGCTGTCCTTGAAGTGTAAAATATCCCAGAGCATGGGAGTCTTTGTAATTACAAATGTTATTACCATGTGAAGACCACACCTCCAAGTGCCTGAGAGCCTCCTCCAGTTAAGACCCTCACTCATTGAGCATGTGGGGTAAATTTAAGAAACACTGTGCCTTTAAATGGGAGTGGGAGTGGGGGGAAAGAACGAACCAGCTGTGGTTAAGAAGAGATAAGAACTAACCAATTATCATTAGAGGGATGTGGCAAAAGAGACACAACTAACATTTTGAACTGTATAAATACCTGGTATGACTGTAACCAGGTGTGCTAGCATTGTGGATTACACCTAGCATCCATCTCTGCACAGAAATGCAATAAAATGATATCTTGGCTCTGTGTGGATTGACTTATTGCACACCAGGTGATGAATTCCAGTCTGGGGACCACACCATGAGGGTGTTATCCCATGTGCTGCTTGCTGCACACAGGTGATCCTGGCCAGATCGTTGCACACAGCTCTGAGCATGTGAGTATGCTGATGGGGGAGTGGGCAGAATCCACTTATTGGAGTTTTTCCAATAAAAAAATCGCCTTCCCTGTCTGTAAGATCTTGCAATGAGTTTTGTTCCACTAATTTTCCCCAGTGATAGAACTAAATGTTCTGGTTCTGCTAATGATTCATGCAGGAGGTGATATATAGCCATGTGATGGCATTATAAATATATATATACACTTCAGTTGCCTTTAAAAAAAATTCTAGATAATGAGATTGTAAAATTGCTATGTTAAAGGAGTATTCGTGCCAAAGCCAAGCACTCAACTGCTGTGAACTGAAGTTGTCTGTTTAAGCTTTATGCTGCCCTCCTGTAGGAAAGCTACTGCAATCAGAATGTTTGTTTCTAATTTTCTAAATGCTCAGCTCCAGCCGCATGTTGCCCATTTGAGAGATGCACTGAATGGTGTCAATTAAAGGTGATACAAATGCATTTAAGCATTAGAAGTGCCACAAAGGCTATAAAGAAAACCAGGCCACCCAAGTTACACAGCAGGCTTTCTGCATGAGAGCTGCTTGCTGACCTGGATGCTGCAGCTGTAAAATGAAGGCAGCTCTCTGTTCTCATAGAAGTCAGAAAAACTTGTGCTCAGACAGCAATCCAGGTGCCTTTTCTCCCCTCCTGTCTGTATCTGTTCCTGGCTCTGCTGGGTGGCTGTGTGGGTTCTGTAAAATAGTTTTCTGTACCTGCTGAGGGCTTATGGACGTGTGCTGTGCTGCTGTCAATGCAAGGGGCTTGTTTCCTGGGTGCCTTTTGCTCTTATGGAGTTGTGGGGAGAAAAAAGTAGATTTTGGTGAAGCATTCAGGGGTGAGAGTGGTGAGCACAGAGAAAAGCTTCCCAGTAGGCTAATATGCCTGTGTTCTTAAAATCAATCATGATACAGAAGTGATGCTGGCCCAACAAAGTACTGAATGGATGCTGTTGGTTGTGTGTCACTCCTTTGGTGACACAGAGGAGGACATGGTGGATGAGGGGGGGAGCTCTGTAAGCAGCAGTAATGCCATGTGATTGAATAAAATAAAGCTTGCAAAAGGAAGATATCCAGCCTTATGAAAATGTCCTTGTTCATCCCTGCTGAATTCTACTGTTTTTGTCATCTCTTCAGTCATCCTGTTTGAGGGGGTGGGTGGCACAGGCGTGTTTCTGGTTTCTTGTACCTGTACTCTGCTGCCAGCTCCAGGAGTGCTGCCTGCTGCTGTGTCCCTGGTCTGAAGCTGTGGTCGCTGCCTGCCAGACACTGCTGCAGACTCCTGGGCTGCCCTTGAAGAAGGCAAACCTCCCAGTGCTTAACCAGTAAGTGAGAACATCTGGGGAAAATATTTTCTGTTGTGTCTCATGAAGTTCAGTTTAAAGACAGAAGTGCATTGTTGGGGTGTTTTTTTTTTCCCCTCTTTCTCTCACAAGACTGGGGCAGGGGTTAGTTTGGAGTTATTTAAATGTTTACAATAATGTCCTTAATCTAGAGTTCAAGGAAAAGATTGGCTGGAGACCAGTCAGGGAATTTTAGCATGGCAGCTGCCTTAAAGTCTGGTTGAAAATAAGTGGCTAGTGGATTCTTGTTACTATTCTTGTGCTCAAACCTACAGAGATTTCCCTGCTGCCAAAGGGTGGATCTGCTCTCTTCTCCAACAATGAAAAGCAGATGATTTTCCTTCTTAAAATATCCAAAGGGGATTGCTAACGCAGATCCTCTTCACTGTGTGCCCATCCTAGTGTGCCTGGTCAAATCCCATCCCTTCTAACAGCCTGGAAAGGTTAATCCCTGGCACTGAAGGCACCCAGATTAACCCACTGCAGGATTAGGATGCTTGAGCTGTTGCTAGAAGATTAGTGTATTCGGTTTTCAACATTTGCTGAACTTGGCTTGGAAATTATTTTCAATGAAGTTGCTGACTCTTGGGTGCCAGTTTGCCCGGCACATTAGGAAAGGCTGGAGTTAAAGCAAGTGGCCGCAAAGATTAAATGGGGTTGCTAAACACACAGAATGCATTTTGGATTTAAACTAATCGTTGCTGCTGATGGGGCAAAAGGCTTTGTGGGTCTGGTCCAGAGCTGCTGAGCTCCTGCCTTGCTGGGGAGGTGTTCAGAGCAGCTGTGGTGGCTGTCTTGTACTCAGTGTGGGTCAGAGGAAAGTTTCTGTCTTGACCCAGGGATTCCTTCTGGTGGCTGCGTCTGGGACATGGATGTACTGGTTGTCTCTCATCCGCACCTGAGACTCGTACAGAGCTGCTTTTCAGGTCAGCTCTTCCCTACCCGTGCACATCCTTCAGTGTTGAGAGTTTCTCCTTTTCACAGGCTGTTTTATTTTTATTTGCTGGGCTAGAAGCAAGTATAACCACTGCTCTGGAACTAGTTCTGTTCAACTACTTGCGCTAGTCTCCAGATAAGAGAAATGTTTCTGTCCTAGGTGACATTAGAATATTCCTTCATGAGGAAAAGTGCCTGTTAAATGCCTTTTCTGGTGCTTTGCTTTCTGGAGCTTTCTGTTAATGACAGTGTGTGCTGTTAAGTGGGTGAGCTGCCCACAGATTAACTTGTCTCAGTTCCTGAACAGTGCAAAATGAGTGCATTTTGAGGGCAGGGCCTCCACAGTGGTACCTTGAGGTAGAAAGCAATTGGCTTCCATTTTCTGTGCTGGGACTCAAACTGTCTGCGCTCATAATGTCTTGTTTCAGCTACTAGCAGGAGGATTCATATTTAAACAAAAGGATCTTCCTCTTGTCAGCAGGGCATTAATTCCAGTGCAAAGGCTGCTTGCACTAGCTCAGCACCTTGTAAATGCTTACGCTGCTTTCTAGTGCACAGGACAGTGACAGCAGAGCTGCAGTCCCATTGCAACCAGTCCCGCTGTTGCATGTGAACTGGTGTCTGAGGTGCGCTGATGCTGGTGCAACGCACCATGGTGCTGCAGGGAATGGGCACGGCAGAACTCTTCTCATTCTTGAAAAGCAACTTTTTTTCCTATTTTTTCTCTGGGAAATTACAAATGAGGGCTCTAAAGATACACCCTTCGTTAAAGATTTCTGGTAGTACAGGAGGAGTATGTATAGTTGTCGTGGTTTATAAAGCCACAGGGACAGTTTTTTTGCTAAACACCTGGTGGGCTGAGGCAGGGACAGGGAGGGTTTCACTCATGGGCAGGAAACCAACATGACTTGGGAAGAACAAGAAAACAATTGGGTTTTATTAACTATTTGCAACAAG
>VZTO01011381.1:79038-92587 GCA_013400615.1 Syrrhaptes paradoxus | reverse complement strand
CGTCATGGAAAAGCCCATAATATTTCCCTTGAAGGAAGGCTTTACCATCCTGATGTCTATAACCTAAACTTTTGACAGTGAGTAGAAAAGATAGTAGTTTATTGAATATTGCCCTTTCTATATGTTGACTCAAGCATGATCTCCACAGAAAAAGATGTAAGTAAAGGCTGTCTCAGCCTGGGTATACAAGCTAACCTTAGTTCTGCCATCTTCTGACTTTCAAAAATTTGCAGCCTGAATAATATAGAGACAGAGCTAACTCTAGGCAGCCATTAAGGACAACAGGCTGCTGGGACAAAAAAAATTGTCTTAGCTGTTCAACTTATGCTGCAGACCAGGAAAGCCAAAAAGTGTATGTGTTTGACCCTACCCCAGGTAAAAAATGGCTGCTCCAGCTGGAGCATCACCCATCAGCCCATTCCCCTGCCAACAGGGGAGCAGCAAGCCTGGCTGCCTGCTGTCCTGCCTGGCAGCTCCCTCCTGCTTCCCATGGCAGGCACCTCAAAGATCTCACCAGACTCTCACCCCACATCTTGTTTTGCCCACACTGTGGGCAGATAGAGGAACACTGCTTTTCAGCTTTGATGTCCAACTCTTCCTAATATTTTCTGGTACTGGCAAACAGCCAAATCCCAGTCAAGTGGAAGTACCAGAGCACGTTCATGTCTGAAATGTGTTGAGGTTGAGGAGAACAAACTCCTTCACCTTCACTGGACCTGAGCTGCAGAAGCACCAGTACATGTGACTGCAGCTGCTACCATGGCTCAGGGGTTATGTGTATGTGCAGCTTCTTGTGCAGCCTTTCTCCGCACCCTCAGTAACTAATCAGAGGATTTGCATGTTGAGGCTTGTTTGACCCTTGGTGAAAGTCTTATACAAGAGACAGGGTATGCTGGAATGCAAGGGAACCTCTCAGAGCAAAGAGATAAGGCTGAAAGGAGAGGTTAAGCTTCCAAGGGAACAGAGAAAGAAAAGCACAGCTACTGAGTTATGAAGTCAAAATTAACCTCATAAATAGAGACATTCAGCATCCTCCTCTGAATCAGTTAACTCATTAACTCAACCAGAAGAACAACTCCGGGCTTCTTTATGTCATGCAGCTTCAATAATAACACTTCTGCAAGTTGGATGCGGTGCACAGTGGGCCACAGAACCTGCTCTGTGGATTACTCTTGACACACCTGGTGGTAAATAGAGCACTATGTAGTGAGAGATGCAGGGCTTCAGGGTATTATTTTATATCACGCAAAAGGCATGAAAGCTATTTCTGTTCCTTCAGCCTCGGGGTGCCCTTATGGAATGACCTAATAATTAAAAAAAAAAAATCTGAAGTAAGTGCCTATAAACATCTTTCATTCAGTTCATTTTTCAGTCTGTAATAAGATTGCTCATGAATGAGTGGAAGTAAGTTAGGCAGACCCTACCAGATCTATTCCAGGCAGCTAATCTACTCTNTGGACATTAGGAAGTATTACTTCTCAGAAAGGGTGGTCAGGCACTGGAATGGACTGCCCAAGGAGGTGGTGGAGTCACCGACCCTGGGTGTGTTCAAGGAAAGACTGGATGTTGTGTTGAGGGACATGGTTTAGTGGGACCTATTGATAATAGGTGAACGGTTGGACTGGATGATCTTTTAGGTCTTTTCCAACCTTGGTGATTCTATGATTCTATGATTCTAAAGCTTCATTTTAAGCAGAGAGAAGCGTGTTGACCTGCAGCTGTCTGGCTGAAACAGAGGTAGGAACAACACCTGGCATGTGGAATTCCTTACAGAATTTCTTGTCTGGGATGGGAACCAGCAGCCTGAGTAGGAAAAATGGGTACTAAGTTGGAGAAGAGAATATGAGCAGGAAAAAGAGCAAATGGTGGTTTAGGAATGCCACTGGGATGAATATACCAGAAGAAACAGAGAAGAGGATGTTAAATCTGAGGGACAGAGAGCAGACAAATCTGTGTGTCCAAGTTCACAGCCCTGCCTGGTTCTGTACAGTTCCACCTTGGATACATGTGAGCTTTGACTGATGCCGATGAGTTGTCGTGCACTTCTTGTCAGAATACTAGCTTGGATCCCAGAACAGCAGCCACTCTGGTGTAGTGATGTTCCTGGGCTGCATTAGTGCAGCCAGACCTGAAACTAGTTCATCCAGCGCTTGTGTGGGGATCTCTGTTACAGACTGGACTGCATGTGCTCTGAATTGCACTTTTGCCTTACAGACAAAAAATGTATGTGAAACCCCACATTAAGTCAGTTTGGACCCTGGAGTATTTAAAATCTGTATCCCAATTTTGTGATTCAGACCTATTTATATGTAAATTAAAAAAAGGAAAAAAATTACTTCCTTATTATTTCCCTTATGATAAATTAGCCTGAATTAGTGATGAAAATAAAGAATTAACTCTTACATTCCTTATGTTTTGCCTCATTTACAAATGTCATAAGAGCCCATTAGACACTTAAAAAAACTATGTCAAGTAANTATTTTCTGATACTGGCAAACAGCCAAATCCCAGTCAAGTGGAAGTACCAGAGCACGTTCATGTCTGAAATGTGTTGAGGTTGAGGAGAACAAACTCCTTCACCTTCACTGGACCTGAGCTGCAGAAGCACCAGTACATGTGACTGCAGCTGCTACCATGGCTCAGGGGTTATGTGTATGTGCAGCTTCTTGTGCAGCCTTTCTCCGCACCCTCAGTAACTAATCAGAGGATTTGCATGTTGAGGCTTGTTTGACCCTTGGTGAAAGTCTTATACAAGAGACAGGGTATGCTGGAATGCAAGGGAAACTCTCAGAGCAAAGAGATAAGGCTGAAAGGAGAGGTTAAGCTTCCAAGGGAACAGAGAAAGAAAAGCACAGCTACTGAGTTATGAAGTCAAAATTAACCTCATAAATAGAGACATTCAGCATCCTCCTCTGAATCAGTTAACTCATTAACTCAACCAGAAGAACAACTCCGGGCTTCTTTATGTCATGCAGCTTCAATAATAACACTTCTGCAAGTTGGATGCGGTGCACAGTGGGCCACAGAACCTGCTCTGTGGATTACTCTTGACACACCTGGTGGTAAATAGAGCACTATGTAGTGAGAGATGCAGGGCTTCAGGGTATTATTTTATATCACGCAAAAGGCATGAAAGCTATTTCTGTTCCTTCAGCCTCGGGGTGCCCTTATGGAATGACCTAATAATTAAAAAAAAAAAATCTGAAGTGCCTATAAACATCTTTAATTCAGTTCATTTTTCAGTCTGTAATAAGATTGCTCATGAATGAGTGGAAGTAAGTTAGGCAGACCCTACCAGATCTATTCCAGGCAGCTAATCTACTCTTGTGCTCAAAATCTAATTGTAAGGAAACAGTAAATATTTTTTATTTAGATCAAAATAAAGAAGTAGGATTAGGTTTCTGTGTATTTCTGTTGTACTTGTTATATAAAATAGCGGAATGGCTTTTTCTTTACAAACACTGTGGTTTGCTATGTGAGTTCTACTCCTGCTAATCCATTTGAAGTGAAAATACATCACAATCTACTGCTTGTGTTCATTTTATTTAAGTAAATGCAGCAGTCCAATATAATTTCATATGCACCTCTAGCTAGATTAAATGGAATATAAATGGTGTATTACAAAGACCACTGTCTTACACTCTACTGTATTGAATGTTTCATCTTTACTTTTTCAACACATTATTTCAAAAGGTATCTGAAGGTTTCCATGCTGAGGAATAGTCAAAGTAGTTCAAAGGGGAATCCACATATTAAAAAATATGCCTCTAGCATTTGTAAAATTATTAGCACAATGAATTCCTCAAAGGATTAGCCCCACATGAAATATCAGAATGATTAAATATTTTGGCCACTATGTGTTGTAATGTAAAAAACCATTTTGCAGCCTTTCAAGCAGGTCATAAAATACACATTGTGAATGTTGATTTTTGTGGCAGAGGTTACATGTACCACAGTGAAGTCAGACTTAGATGGGAAAGACAGAGAACTCACTGTCATTGCAGGCATTTGCTGGCTACCTTTGAGGTCCTTCATGTGGCAGAAGACTTTAAACCTTCAAAAAATCAAAGGACAGATTCTGGCTTCCTTACTTAATCTATCTCTGTTTGATTTTTCTATGAACTCCAGAGGGTTACGTGGTCCTACCAACCTAGAACTCCATCCTTTTCTCTTCAGCTCCTAACAATGCACCTTTTACTCCATGATCAGCCCAGACTGCTCTGAATAAACTAAAAACTGGCCTTAATGACCTCTGCCAGGTTTTTATTCTCCTTCAGAAACGTGTGCTTATGCCTTTATTTGTGCCCTGTCTTGTTTGGGCTTGTGGGATATTTGCATTATTTTATTCATGTTCTCTGATTACTCCGTTGGGCACGGCTCTAAGTGACATGTTTTTCTGTATGGCAGTGTTTTTGTTAGCCTGCTATCTTTTATCTACTGACTGTCCAGATGTCTTTGATCATTCTCTGTGACTGCCAGTTTTTATTATCATGATGATTCCTGATTTGTTTTGGAGTAGCACAAATGTGACAATTTGCATAAACAAAAGAGAAAGTCTCTGTCCTCAAGAATTTGTAGTACAAGGAATTTGTTGCTTTCTCCCTGAAAAGCAAAGAAAAACATACTTCACACTCTCAGTCTTCAATTGAATCAATATTTTTTCCTGTAAAAGGAAATCCTCGTATTTTTTAATTGGCAAAAAACATTAACTAATGATGACTCACAGTAGTCCTAGATAACAGGCTAGTTTCTGTCTTGTTTACAGTTAGTTCCAATATACTATTGATGTGTGTTTCCGTTACATTAACACTATTACAACATAAGGGATGTAGAGTTTCATACCAACTTGGATTGCATACCAAATCTACTAACTGATCTTCCACAGGCACTATAAGAGTTGGCATAAGGACCCTGTCCCTTTTCCATGTTCTCTCAGCACAGGCTGAATTGAGGATACTCTTGGGAAATGAGAATGAGGAGAGGTGTCCCCTCTGTTTTTTGCCGAGATGCTGCTAGGTATTTTTCAGAAATGCATGAAGGTAGCATGGAACTGCCTCTAAAACCTACCTCTGATCACCTCTTGCATGCATATTCTCTTAAATTTCAAAACAAACAGTATGTCTGTGTGTTTGTGGGAGCCTGAAGAAGAGAAAAAGAAGTAAGATGTGTGGCAAGAGAGAGAAAATGGAAACTTTCAGGCATTCTTCTGCATAGCACTGTAATTAAGAAGTCATTCTTTCTACTTGTAAACTGTGGCACCTGTATTTTAAGTAAACTTCCCTTTCTTTACAAATTACTAAAATAGTTTCAGAAAGATGAAGATTGAGCTCAGGATGTCTGTCTGGGTTTGTTTCTGTTTGGACGCTAGGCTATCAGTTCTTGCCCATGTCAAGAGGCATAGGTATGAGGATAAATTGTGTACATGCTTTGCATGTGCATGTAGATAGTGGTTTGCTTCCATGTCCACAGACTTCTTGCTATTTTTTTATGATTTATTTTATCTTATTAGAACATTTCTGGGATATTTTATATAACATTTTACCTCAGAGGTCATACTGTCCTCTCCTTCAAAATTCCTGCTTTCCACAGAATATATAGAGAAATGCTCTTTAGCTAGACAACTTTGGTGCTTCTGTGTTTCAGGATTCCTTTGAGGCATCAGTATCATTATTTAAGAATTCATTGAATAAGACGTCACGGTCTTCCGGGGACATAATAGCCGCCCTTATTTTATTACTAACGAGGTCAAGGAAATCCTGACGAGGCTGCAGCGAAATTTATGGTTCATGCTTTGGATGCCATCTGGTGGTGCAGCGGTTTCTGCAGCTCCAGCGGTACTACAGGGGACGGGAGCGATTTCGCATCAAGCTATCCCAGTGATCCATAACCATGAGGCAGGAATACCTGTGATGAACTGAAACCAATACAGTGTGATGGATTGTTAGTATTAGTGGAAGAAGATTAAATGGACCTGAGATCACTAGGAGTAAAGCTTGACCTGAGTCTGCAGGAATGTTAATGGTTGCTGAATTTGCCAGAATGGTTTGAGGAATTCATTACACAGCCAACTTTCTCTTCTCCTCGTACATTACAGTGCAATATCAGTATCTATCTTTCTTACTAATCAGCAAACTGTAATAGTTCACAGAAATTGAAATGAGTCACCAGCATCTTCATGGTTTTATATACAATGGGCAAACCTGTGCATTTGATTTGCACAGCTGCAAAAGACAGGTTGTTCTCCCCTTAAATTTTTGCACTGACTAGTGACACTGGGTATCAGGACAAACCAGAGTATAGTATCTTTGGGACTGCTAGTCTTTGCTGCCTTGATACTTCTCTCCCATAAATGAGTGAAACTCAACCTGCAGAAGGTGAGTGCAGTGCTAACCTTTCTTCACCTGTTCCAGTCTGCGCTGGCTGAGAGCAATTGCCCACCTGTAAAGAGTGATTGCCTCACTGTTCAGCAAAGACTACCACACTCGTGGGGCACAGACTCTATGCCATGCACAGCTTTCTAACTAGCAAACAGAGCAGAGATTTCTGGCCTCTGATGGGGCCCTGCTCTGACCTGTCTTCCTGCCCTAATCCTTACCTCAGGTCTAAGATCTTGTTCCTGCTCTTGTTTCTTACCTCTGTTTTCCATTTACTGCTACTGACTAGGTTGCTCAACCTTGCTCAGATCTTGACCCAGGTACCAGAATGTGCTATGCTAGATCCTTGGCTGGTGTGCTTTTGACTGTTTCTGGCCTCAGTCTGCCCTGAACATGATGTTTCTGTTGGCTAGTTCACTGAGGTAGTGATGTGGGTGGGTTTTTCTGCTGCTCACATCAAGTGCAGGGGATGACAAATGATGGCATCATTACACAGCAACTCTGACACAAGTTATTGCTTTTCCTCTAGTGTTCTTCTGAGTTTGTGTCCTTTAATATTGAACTATCCTCTCCTTCTACATTCCATATATAACCAAGGATGGGGATTGCCTTCTCTACTAGCCATTTACTATATACTTCTATGAAGTAATTTACAAATTCTTGAAATAGACTGTGAATTCTATGTCACGTTCTAGGGCTTCTGAAGGAGAATTACAATGAAAACTACTGTGCACCAAAACTTCAATGCAAAAGGCATGATTTTACTTGGAACATTTTAACCAGAATTACTTTGCTGACTGGGCACACTGCTGACTCCTATTGATCCTGCTGGCGACCAGCATCCCCAGATCCCTGTCAGCAGGGCTGCTCTCCAGCCACTCCTCTCCCAAGTTATGCTTGTGCCTGGCATTACTCCATCCCAGGTGCAGAGTCCAGCATTTGTACATGTGAAATGTCATGTCATTGATGATTATCCAGTGCTCCAGTCTATCTAGATCCCTCTGCAAGTCTTCTTGTCCCTCAAGAGAGTCAACACCAGCTCCCCCCTCCCCAGATAAAATAGATTCTGTGAATTGCTTTGGTAGTACTTTTTCCTGAAATTAAACATAGTTTCCTGTCTGTGATCTATCAAAACCTTATCAGAGCAAAATCAGAGACTGCAGTAAGAGTGGACAATATTACAGATTCTAGTGGATCCAAACCTTATATCCTTATTCAAAAATGTTACCGTATTTAAAATATATAATAGAAAACCTATATTTATGGAGCTGTTGGTGAGAAGGCCACCAAGATGATGAAGGGACTGGAGCATCTCTTCTAGGAGGAAAGGCTGAGAGAGCTGGGACTGTTCAGCTTGGATAAGAGAAGGCTCAGAGGGGTCTGATGTGAGCAGATGTAAGGGCAGCCTGCCAAGAAGGGGAAAATTACTGAACGAAAGGAAATACCTCTCAACTTGGGAGGTGCAAGCCTGGGAACTAGGCCTTGGAACCAGAAATATCCTTGAAAAGTGCAGGCAGCCTCTTTGAAGTGCAGCTGGGGTACCTAGAAATCAGAGACATCCTGAGATACCATCAATAAGTGCAAAAACCCAAAGAAACCCTAAGAGCAACTTATGGTCTGAAAAAAAAGTGGAAACAGTCTAGGAAAATAAAATGGGTCTGAAAGAACAGAAAACAGCATCATCTATTAACTTTTTAGGGTGAAAAATTGAAATTAAGTGCATCTATTGGCTAGTTCATGAGTAAGGACTTTGGCCATACTCCTATTCTGGGTTAAGTAGCGGTGGCCCGTCCACTGCTCGTCAAATCCGTCATGAATGTCACACGCACCAGGATGCATCCCCACCCACAAGCTGGTTCTGACCCAGTGCCACCACCGTTAAGACAACAGGCTTAGCTGCGACTGGGACAGATGTTACCGCACAGCTTTGGGGCTTGAAAGGATGCATAGTCAAGCCGATCTTATGCAGAATGATCCCAACGATGAAAAAGCTGGGATGGTTACACAGCACGTAGGAAGGCTACAAACCCGAAGGTCTACACGTTCCCCTGATAATGTGCTCCCATCCCAGAGCAGACGCCCGTGCCACCCCCCGTGTACACGCAAAGCGCACCATGACGATCGCGAGATTTTTCCGGGCCCGTGACATCCCAAACGCCGGCTTTAGGTGAGTTCCAATCCCCCCAGGAACCCTTACGCACGCGCAGGATAAGAACTGGGGGCAGAAAATGGACCCACAAAATTGTCGGCTGGAGTCTCTGCAGCGCCAGAAGACTGCGACCACTCGTGACACCACTCAAAATACACGCGAAGCTCACTGCGACGCACACGTAGATCTTCCAGACCTGTGACAACCTGAACGCCGGCAACCGGCAGGAGTCACCACAGTACCAAAAGAAATGTCACATCCAGTTAACATGGGGAAGAATCAACCGGACAGCCCCCCTCAAGACTGCCTGGCCGTTGCTCATCTAATTATCAGCCCGTGAGCAAGGCAGAGACAGTGGCTCGCTCCAACTGTCAAAAAAGGTTCACCTATAAGTGGTGATGTCCTACCTCATCTTATGTCTCTATGATATAAAAAGTACTTAATTTTTATCCAGCCTCTGTCTCTGAGAACTTCTTGTGCTGCACATACTTTTCCTTTGCTAAAGAAGTTGAATTTCTCACAAACTTTCTACAAGATCTTGGACTCTCACTGGGGCACCTAGCTGTGATGGGTTAGTCCTTGGCTGGGGGCCAAACCACACACACCCGCTCATGCAATTCCCCCCCCATCCGACAACAGGGGAGAGTATTAAAAGTGTAAAGGGAAAAAAGGACTCGTGGGTTGAGATAAGAACAATTTAGTAACTAAACTACAATAATATTGAAAGTAATACTATATACAAATATACAAATGAGTGATACACAGTGATACTGGCCTCCCCACCCAATGACCAAGGCTCAGCCTGTTCCCAGATAGCGATCTTGGAGCAGGGAGAGTCCTGAAACCACACTCACGGAACGGAGATAACAGTCTGAGCATCCCAGACTGAGAGCTGACCGGGGTGGGGCAGGGGGGAAGGCCTTGGGAGAACGACCACCTGAAGCGAGATGACCCCGAGCAAAAGAGATCCGGAACCAAAAGGGGCGATCTTCTGGAGGGTCCTCACCTACATACTGGGCATGACGTGTATGTTATGGAATAGATTATTGGCCACTCTGGGTCTCAATCCTGAACCTAAGATCAAATCCTGGGCTAGTAACTGGGGCTGTGCTCCCTCCCAGCTTCTCTGCTCTGCCGACCTTGGCAGTGGGTAAACATAACTTTTTATCAGCTTTCTTCTGAGCACAAATCCAAAACACAGCCCCTTGCTAGCTATTATGAAGAAAGTTAACTCTGTCTCAGTTTAGCCCAGGACACTGGCTGACTCCAGACTCTGTGACACAGATCATCTTTACAGTGGGACTCTGCCTGTTTATCTTACTTGTCCTCCTTTGGACAAAATTTTGGGGTTGGCTTTATTTGTCCTTCTGCCTCTGGGATAGTTGGGTTGCCCTCTGGGATCAGTTTATCCTCCAAGTTGGAATGGTTTGGCCCCTTCTGAAATCTAATTCACTTGATACCATTATGTTATATATATACACACAAGACATCTGTCATAATTGTATCTACTGCTGTTATTTTTGCTAAGTTGCTTCACTAATGATAGATTTGCAGTAACCTGTCATCATATATACCTACTTGGTTGTTATTATTGGTTGTTGCTAGACAATTGGTTTGCTGCTATTATTAACTGCTGACATACTATTGAGTGATGCTATGTTATTGATTGATAACAGTGATTTGTAATACCTTGATATATATATATTTTTCCTTGTTAATCACAGGTGTACTTACTAGTGGTGATATTTTTGAGTTTGTGGTAACCTGTAATAAGTACAGAAATTTAGAGAATAAAAGCCTCTGTGTCCTTGTGTATTATGGATTCTACAAACATCAGGAAACACTCTTTCACTGTGAGGGTGACCAAGCACTGGCACAGGTTGCCCAGGAAATTGATAGAGTCTCCCTCCTTGGAGACAGTCAAGTCACATGGACATGGTCCTGAGTAGCTGCCTCTAGGTGACCCTGTTGGAGCAGGGGAGTTAGACCAGATGACCTCCAGAGGATCCTGCCAGTCTCAGCTCTTCTGTCTTTCTGAGATTGTGTGATATTTGACTTAATTTTGAAAAATTTTTATTTTTCCCAAATAGCTATTTTTCTTCAGTGTTGAAAACTGAAGACCACAGACTGGTCTGTAGTAACAGAACAGAATGAGTGAAATGATACAAAACATGCCAGCTTGTTTTAGTGATTGAGCTTAGTCAGGACACGGAAACTTAATCTAGAAAAACATCATATTTTCTAGTGACACAGTGTGGTGTTAACATGACAAGCAAAGGAAAAATGTCTTTCTAAAGCAGATTTTTATCTTGGTAATGTTCCTTCAGTTGGGTGGGTGGGGGGAAACACTAGCTACTTGTCAGTTGCTTTTGGCAAGTAACTCAGCTGTGACAGATCATCTTGACTTCAACCTGATATTTGGCTGCAATGACCAGTATTAATCAATTTCAAAATAAGGCCTCTTTGTGTACCACAAACCAAATAGCACCAGTAGCTGGAGCTATCACTCGTCTGACTAGTTTTGCTTGTAAGGATTGTTAGCAAGAACTGAATAAAATTAATTAAGCTGAGTTTACATGGAAAACTGAAGAGACTTGGTCTCATAATTTAATAGGTGACCCTCCCCCCAACCCTCCACAGCTGTCTGGTAAATCTAGGCATTAAATATCAGCTTGTGTATTTATTTGGAAACATATTCCATGTTTCATGGAAAAGGAGGAAAATGCATAATTCCTTGTTGTTTTCTTTTCTAATGGCATAAAGTGTGGTGGCATACTGTTTATTTTTACTATAGTGTTACAGTTGAGTACTATATAAGAACAGGGAACAAGATGTGGAGTGTCAGAAGGCTTCATTAGACACGCTATAAATGCTATTAGAAAGCTAGTCTCATGAAATCTGTTTCCAGAATTACTAATATGGTTTGCTGTCGTTTACCATTTCAGTCTTCTTCCGCAGCTCTGACTTTGGTGCTGCTTTTGGATTTCTTTCAAGGTATTTAAAAGCTTTTTACAAGAAATTTCATTACCATGAATCTTCATGTATGATAGGTTTTTGGTGGCACAATGAACCTGATAACACAGTAGTGTCTGCATTCTTTCTAATTTTGTTAATTTTATGTACCCATATTTTGGTGTATCTAAAGCCAAAAGCTTTAGATAACACATCAGCACCATCATATCCACAAATGAGGCTTACATTGCAGATGTACAGCTTAACTACTATGGAGTGAAAAATGGCCTGTTCTTTTGCGAAGAGGAGTATCAGTATAAGGTATTAGGATCACGGGATTCACTCTAAGGTCACACTCCTGATACTTTGTATCTGAAGGCTGTCTATAAAATGTTCCACTCTGAAGTGACTACGCAGGAGTGACAGTTGTCTGGCTGTTTTTCTGTCATCAGGGAGTGTGCAGGGCTTTGCTGTGGGCTTTACTCTTCTCATGGTTCTATCAAACCAACGTAATTGCCAGGAGCAAACAAAAAACCCTGCCCAGTTCTTAAGCAAAAGGATATAATTCAGAATGTGGATCCTACGGCACAGCAAAATAGATGGGGATGAGTTGTATTTGCAGAAGGCTGAGATGTGGGAGAACAGGCCTGTCCTTACCCCCAAATTGTTTCTTGTGACAGCAACAGCAAAACTCTTAAATATGCTGCTTTGTTGTTAGGCTGACTCAACTCACATGACCTACTCTCACTCTGCCGTCTAATTAAGGACACAGAAGATAATTTCCAGACATTTAGGACACAAATTATATAATGTGGCTCAAGGACTTTGCCATGTAAATAAATTGGTTAGTCATTCTTCTAACCATTCACACAAGCTGCTGGAGAGAGAAGAATACTTATAAGAGCAATAGGCACCTTGGTGCTCTTAGGATCTTTTCTGTCAGCTGATTAACAATACAGCAGAAAAATGGGAGTCTCTTTTCCAAATGGCATATGAAAAACCAAACCTCATGATTCTCTTTCTAGGCTGGTGATGAATGAATAGGCCCAGGAGACTGCTGAGCAAGAACATCCTTTGTCTGGAAATAATGTTTGTTTGGAAATAATTTTTGTGTGCCCAGTTCAGATAAACTCTGCCACTTTCAGTGGGAGAGTGACCTGGAACAATAAGTGTTCCCTCAAGGTAGCATAGTTAGCAAAACACACTTTCACTGAATCTGCCTTACTAGGAGGGAGAAACGTAGGAATAGAAATTACCATTGTTTTTTAGTCCTCTGTTGGACTACCGACACTGTCATAACATACCTTCTGCAAAGTTAATAACTACTGTCCTAACCATAGCAAGGTATGAACACATGCTGCCCTTCAGAAGACTGAGTAATGAAATATCAGGAGGTATGAGAGGAGTTTGTGCAAGTTCAACTTCCAGCACTAGAAACAGCTTTAGATGTTATGAAGCAATTCCACAGTTAAAGAACCATCAGCTTCTCTGGCCCTGAGTTTAAACCCTGAACTCGTTATATTTGGACCTGATGAGTGGCTATTGGCTTAATTAAAACCAAGCTTCACAGGATGGATTGTGGTGTTAGGCTGCCTTCAAAGATCATGACTTCTGGCTAGCTCTCCTCTAGATGGTAGTGGTCCTGTTGATGCATCCACCCCTTGATTACAGTGGTACAACCCCCCCCCCCCCCCCCCCCCCCCCCCCCTTGCGACATTGATAAAGAGGAAAACCAAAATGATTCATCTTTAAAGCAAGCTGTTCTGAGCAAGCTGATGCCATGGAAGGACATCCTGGAAAAAAACTTGCATGAAGGAACTTTTCTAAGTGTTGTTCCCAGTCAAGTGGAGAACCTGACCAACCTCTGGACAAGGTTAGTAGTTATAGAATCATAGAATCATAGAATCATAGAATGGTTTGGGTTGGAAGGGACCTTAAAGATCATAAAGTTCCAACCCCCCTGCCATGGGCAGGGACACCCTCCACTAGACCAGGTTGCTCAAAGCCTGGCCTTGAACACCTCCACGGATGGGGCATCCACAACCTCCCTGGGCAACCTGTTCCAGTGCCTCAC
>VZTO01011381.1:22174-70890 GCA_013400615.1 Syrrhaptes paradoxus | reverse complement strand
ACACAGCTTGGTGTCATCAGCAAACTTGCTGAGGGTGCACTCCATCCCACTGTCCATGTCTCCAACAAAGATGTTAAACAACACTGGTCCCAGTACTGACCCCTGTGGAACACCACTTGTCACTGGTCTCCACTTGGACATTGAGCCATTGACCACCACTCTCTGAGTGCGGCCATCTAGCCAGTTGTTATCCAGCGAGTGGTCCTTCCGTCAAATCCATGTCCCTCCAACTTAGAGACAAGGATGTCATGTGGGACTGTGTCAAAAGCATTGCACAAGTCCAGGTAGATAATGTCTGTTGCCCTTCCTCTATCCACCAGCGCCGTCATGTGTAGTAATAAAACAGAGACCTGATAAATCATTAGATGACAGCATCCATCAGTGTGTTTTAAGTAAAACCTTCATTAATGAAGTGAGAAATGTGAATTCATGCACATTTGTAACACATTCAAACTTCAGCCTCTGGATGGTGCAAAATGCTGCGTGGAAATGATTTCTTGTTCCACTGCCTGCTCTGGTCCTCTTTTTGAGTGGAAGAGACACAAGTAAGTATAGCTCTTAATAGCATGTTGAACATCTGGAGAACCTTTGTGGAAGGACTGCAGACATCTATCGGCAGTGATATATGGGCAAGTGAGCATGTGTCAAACCAGAGCAGTGCAGGGCTGCTAATGGAGTCATTCATTATTTTTCCTGTAAGCACCCCAGACCCTACTTGATAATAACAGTTGAACAGTATTTTTGGTAGTAATGTTTTATTTAATGGAGGATGCATTCAGGGTTGCATATTCAGCCCAGGGAGTACGTGCTGTTGCTTTCTGTGTTTATTTTTAACTTCTTGCATTAGACCACACTGCTTTTCTCTGGTCCCTGTGTGAGCAGGGAGCTGAGTCAAGGAGACTTGTCTTTATGTGAGGAGGAAGATGAAAAGGCTGTTTGTGGCTTGCTTTAACTTTTCACTCATCCTCTGGAAGCCTACATGGATAAAATATAGGAATTGCATCTCTACAGATCAGTAAATAACAGTGATCTGTAAGTGATAGTGACAACGCCTAAAACAGGTCATCATGCCTCTTACTGCATGTCAGCTACTGGCAGAAAATGTTCATGAGCAAAACTGCCTAAAAATTAGTGAGAAACCAGATATACTAACCTGTTTCCTTTGGGCAGTTACTCTCATTGCCGATTTGTTAGAATATGGATGTAGATCACTTCACACAGAGGAGTCTGTATGGTGCTCAGTGTCTTGTTTATACCTAATTGAAAATACTTGATTACAGTGGCTGCAGTATATTACACTGGATACCTCTTTAAACAGGCAATGGACAAAAATGCCTTTATGCCTTGGTCCTGTACTTACATGCCTAAGTTAAACATGCCCATAACTGTTCGTGTGATGAGAGCTTATGTCAGCAAGTTTTCCTTTGTGGTGTTTGACCTGCCTTTTTCTTGTAGAGAGAAGTATAAAGGAGCTCGGTTTCCTAATGGATCTGAAAAACGGACTACTATCTTCTATTTCTCACAAGTTGTGAGCTGGCCTGATACTTGAAATACTGAGGCAGGGCTGATCATATATTGAGCTACAAGCAAAGCTTCGGCTCTATATATTTGCCTCTATAAATAACAATTGGTTTGTTTTCTTGAAATTCTCAGGGCTCATATTGGTTCCTAGTAAAGATCCCATCCTCTCTTCCTCTGCTCCTCTGGTTAATTTTCTCACTTCTTCAGTCCAGGACCCTGTCCCAGGCCTTCACTTCAAATAGTAGGTTCTGGTACTGCTTCTGAATCGGTGGCTAGCTATTGGCAGTAGCTGATTAGGGGACAAGTTCGTATGTTAGCAGCTCTGTGCTCCAAACACTGGCATCAGATGGACATGAGTGCATATTTTATATATGCCCTGTGGATCAATCAGCTAATGTGCAGTAGCATGAAATAGATCTTCAAAAACAGAAGACATGAAATAATTTGCTTGGACTGCTTATAACCAAGACTAGTCTTGATTTAAACTGTTCAGTTGTGGGATTGTGGTGTAGCTATATGAGCCATTTTGAAATTATAATTAAAGGTTTTAAAACAGGTTTTGAGTTCACTGAGCCCTCCCTCTCACTTGATTAATCAGCGATTTATACATATATAGTGATTTTAACTGACTTAAGGGGTAATTTACGTCATGATATGCATGATATATGGATCTAAATAGACTAAAGAGAGGGAAAAAGGAACCACCTGTTCCCTAGAAAACTGTCCACTGTCAGAAGCATTCAAGAACTATGTTTGAAAAATGTGTTCAGAAAAATGGTAATAAATTTATCTAAATTTCTTGTGCTGTCTGGATGACATTCTCATCAGGTACATATTGCCCAACAAAAAACGTTAGGAACTTGAATTTTTAAGCTTTTGCAAGACTTTATATTCCATAAATTGTTAAAAAGGTTGTATTTTTATGAAAATTATATATTTTCTTTTGTCCTGATCTTCACAGTGCTCATGGAACACTGTTTTTGCAGCTACAGGATGGATATAGAGATCCCAATGCCCCACCATCCAAGTTGAAACACTACCTGCACCAAATAAGAAAATGGAAGTTCTATTTCCTGGGAGTAGTAGGGTTTTATTTAGGGCAGGCATTTAAAAGCAGAGGTATAATTCTTTATGCCACTTACCTACATGCCTTGTAAAGTTTGTCAAGTGAAAAATCTCCTTGTGCCCTTCTCTTATGCAACAGGAGCAATTTAGCTAACATAAGAAAAACATATATGCATATTCTTAAATTTGCACATGCAAACTTTTTATGATCTTCAGCAGGACAACTCACGCATGCAAACTTAAGTAAATACAAGGCACTTGTAGGATGAAGGCTTAACTTTCTGCCTGAGGGGGAAAAATCATAGAATATATAGATGTGAGTAGCAATTAAAACACAAAGGTGGACTGGTGTGTGCACCAGAAACTCCAGACAGCAACTGCAAAGGCAGTTGCAAGTTCTTTTATGTTCTACCTTTTCTTCACTTAGTTGTTTTTTTGGTTTTTTTTGTGTGTTTTTTTTAATACTATAGGTCTGTTGGTTTTCAAATTAAATATATCCGTAGCAAGCTCAGTATTTAACAGCACGCTGGAGAAAATACTTCTTGACAAGGCTACTTTTAAAGTCAACCTATTCTGGACCCCTCACCGGTGTCTCCTGAAGCCCTCCTCTCCGCCAAGTACGGAGACAAAACTCACTCCCCGACCTGATGCGCTTCGGTGACCGCCGACAGCCCCGGCGGGACACCGCCCAGCCCACCTCCGCCGCCGGTGCAGGGGGCAGCGCGGTCCCAGCGCTCCGGGAGACCGGCGCCCAGCAGGGGTCAGTGCTGCCGCGGCGGACTGGGCCGTGCGGAGCTGGGGGGAGAGGCGGCGGCGGCAGGAGCCAGCGGCGGTGCCCGAGGGGGGCGGGCCGGCACCGCCACCGGGACCGGAGCCATCTCCCCCGCCCCACGGTCGGCAATCGCCAGAGCTGAGCCCCGGGAAAGGGCAGCGAGGGTCCGGCTCCGGATCTGGGATGCCGGTGGGGTACCGGGAGATGTGGCGCGGTGCCGCTGGCCGTTCCATGTGCTGCGTCGGTACCGGGCGGGCGGGCGCGCAGCTGCCATCCCACGGGCAGCGGGGGGTCCTCGGCCGGGCAGGTGCCGTCTGCTGGCCTCCGTCTCAAAGCCACCCCGGTCCGCCGCCGCTCGCCTGGGTGGAGCCCTGCGCGGCGGACGGCAGGAGGCGGCCAGCGGTTGCCCCGACGTCGACTGGGTCGCTTGACGGCCCCCGGCGGCGCTCCTCGCCATCCCTCCGCCCCCGCCGGGGGAGGAGGCGAGCGGCTGCCGGCGCCCTGCCTGCATGGCCGCGGGCAGCCGGGGAGCGCCGGTCCCGCTCCCTCCGGGCACTGTCACCGCCCCCCTGCGCTAGCAGGGTTTGCGGCCAGAGGTAACGCGCTCACTGGGCCAGGAGAGCCCCCCTCCACCTCCCGGCCGTGGCGGTGGAGAGGACTCCCCCGGCGCCCGCTCCTCAACACAAAGAGGAGACTCGGAAACGTGCGTGGACGGGACGGCGGACGGGGCAGTGGGCGGCCCGGTACCTCCCCGGTGCGGCAGCGGCGGGAGAGCCACCGTGACAGCTAGCCGCGGGCGAGGGCTGCGCCCTGGGCTCCTTCCTAAAAAGCTGCCGGTCTGTTTTCTCCCCTTTTCCCATAGGGAGCGCCCGGCACCCCCCGTCTAGGCCCTTCCGCGGGATGGCGGCGGCGGTGGAGGGCCGCCCCGTGGGGCTGGGCGCTGCGCCCTAGCAGCTGCCGGCCTCCAGCCACCGCGGCGGGGCGCGGAGCCGGGCGCGGCCAAGCCCCAGCGGCGCCTCCGCCCCTCCTCCGCCGGCGCTCGGGGCTCTCACCGCCTCTCTGCCCTGTTCCCGGCCATCGCAGCAGGCATGGGCTGTTTCTGCGCGGTCCCGGAGGAATTTTACTGCGAAGTTTTGCTCCTGGACGAATCCAAGCTGACCCTGACCACCCAGCAGCAGGGCATCAAGGTGAGGGCGGCCGGCGGGGCTGCGGGATGCGCTGCGGGGAGACCCCGGGGCCAGGCTGCCCGGCGGCGGCTGCCTCCCCACCGCGTTTCGGTAGCCGGGGAGGGAATGGCGGTAGGGTTGTCGGGATCCCGCAGGAGGCGAAAAAATAATTTCCTAACTTTCCTTGCGGTCGCGCCAGGGACAGAAGAACCAGGAAGGCGCGTGCCCGTGGGTAGACCTGCCTTTGGAGACCTTCCTTTGAGATAGTCGTTCGAATGAGCAGGTGCCGACCCCTCCCGAGCACTCGGGACACTTGGTACTAGTATTTTTCTATACATGCTACCAAAAAAAAAAAAAGGAAAAAGGCGGTTGTGTACACGGGGTGTTGCGCACCCGTGTGGAGTTACTCCCCTCTCTCTCAGCCTGTGGCCGCAGGTCTCTGCCGTCCCCTCCCCGGCGCTGCTGCTTCTGCCGGGGACAGGCCACCGGCCGCGGGCAGAGCCGGGCGCCTCCTCCCGGCCCCAGGGGGTGGCGGGGCGACGGGTCCCGAGCGGAGGGGTGATGGTCCAGCCCTCTCTCCGGCCCTGTGGCCGGTAGCGTGGTCGGTGGGAAAAGCGCTTGGGCTGCTGCCGCACGCTCGGCGCGGACGAATTCTTCAAAGCAGTCATCTGCCAAACGCTAATGAGCCCTGACAGAGCATGTGAAAACTGAGAGTTTTCTAAAGGCCCTTAACTTGGTCCTGTTTGGTTAAGACTGGTGACAGCAAATGGCTATTTCAGACACTTGAAGCCCTTGTTCGAAAAGCCAGGGACTTGAGTTCATTAGCAACATAAGCCAGCTTTAGTGTTGGATCAGGAAAAAAGAAAAAGAAAGAAATCAGTTCTTCTAAAATTTATTCTTGGAAAGGGCTGATCTATTTTACATAAGACATCCAAAGAATAAAAATGTGTATTTCAGCTTGAATCATTAAAGTTTGCTGAAGCAAGCAGGGAAAGGAAAACCCAAAGAGAAGGAGAGGGAGTCTAAATTTAACAATACGATTTTAACTATAATCTATGGCACTACCAGCTCTACATCTACATGTACTGAGAATTGTCAGGCATTGCTGAATCAACTGCCTACAAATAGGCTCATAAATCCATGCTTAGCACAGAGAGATAGGCAAATCACTGTGATGCTGGGATTCAGTACCTGCGTACGGTCTTTGCAGTCTAAGTTTAGATGCTTCTGAAAAACTTACCTTTATACGTGCAGATGTGGGTAGGTATGTTATGCATGCTTCTGTTGCCTGTGAACATGAAGTTGCAGAAGAAGTATATTAAAATAATAATCCGCAGAGATAGTCCTACAGTGAGCTTCATGCATCCAAACACTGAAAGGTGGTGTATGGGTTTGAGCAGTGTCGTCCCATGGGAAAGAAAGGGTCTGAAGATGTAACTTTTTTTTAAGAATGTGTGACTTGCAGTGTTGGGAACTATCTAGTTTAAGATGAGGGTGTGGTTTCCTGCCATTCTTAGTATGATCTGAATGTGGTATGATGCTAAAGATTTCACCCCTTCCACCTACTCCTTCTCTGTCTTGAATTTAACCGTGGAGCAGTCACACAATCAGTTGGAATAGTGTGTGGATATGACAGAAAAGTAGTAGTTTGTTAACGTTTTGGGGTAAGCACTGAGACTGCACAGCAGGGAACTGCAGGGAAAGGAGAGTCTCCCTTTGTGTAGCAGCCTGTTTTATTTTTTTGGGTTTGGTTGGTTGGTTGGTTTGTTTTGTTTTTTTTTTTAAGATTAAAGTTGTATAGTGAAACCACACCCCAAGACTGTAGCTCAAGGAGCCTTTGAAAGCCTGCAGAGAGGTACCGCATAGCTCTCCCCTAGTCAATGGTTTCCCCCATTGTGTTCTCCCTTGCCATTGTACTCCTTGCACGAGTGTTTGTACAGCTGTGTGTGAAGAGCAGTGCTCGTCCAGCTAAAGGGTAACCACTGGTTTTCCTTTTGCTGGCCTAGCATCTGTATCAGTGCCTTGATGTGCCTCACAGCTGGAGGAGGGCAGAACTGGCTCTTTCAACTGGATCCTGGCTTATGCCATTTTAAACTGCTCAGGGAGCATTCATGTTGTGTTTGTGCTGCAGGTTTCCACTGAAGTGATACGATTATTTCTGAGTAAAACAAAACTTAAAATTTGTCATGTTCTGTCATTTGTCATTTTAACGTTGAAATACGAATGTTTTCTTTCAGTTCTGTTGTTAGCATGTACACATGTGGAAATGCAGAGTCTCATAGTTGTTTTTCTAGCATTTCAGCTTTGGCACTGAGGTATAGATTATAAATGTTCTTATGTATTTTATTTTAAATCCAAGATTTCCTTAAAACTTCAGATGTGATGGATGTGATTTTTCTTTTGTCTTCACAGTTTTAATTGGGTATGCAGCTACACAGGAAACTTATGTTTTTGGTATTGTTTGACAAATCCTGAACTATTCGAATAGCAGAGATTTTAAATGGTTGTACAAACAACTTTGTTCCCTTCTTTTCCCCCAAGCAAGTGCATGTCTGCTAGAAGTAAAACCACAACTTAATAGCTGTTTACTGTCTATGTACTTACTTGATATTAGTGTATTTAATACTGTTTGTTTTGAAGGGTGGAAGACTGAGCTCTGTGACTGTAGGAGTCCTAGGCAACTTCGTTTCTTCAGTGAATCTGAAATAAAGGCATGAAGTAGATACTTGTTTCTGAACTGATGTAGAGTTTTGAAGATGTGTTGCTTAGTTTGCCTGGTGGTTATTTCTGACTTGGTATGCTTGACAGCAACTGTATGCAGCAAAATATGACATTTTTGAATTACAGATTTTATTAACATGTTCTTGGTACTACAGTGGGCTTTAAATTGTACTTTAGATTAAAACACTGATCAGAGGTTGCGCAAGTGCAATTTAGAGATACTTGTCTTTTCTCTGTGGATTTCAAAGAGCTTGCTGGGGAAGGGAAAGGATTGTTTTTTTCTGGTACCAAGTGGGGAAGCTGAGGTACAAAGAGGTTGAGTGACTTTTCTAAGATCATGCAACAGGTCAATATCAGAGCCAGGAATAATGTTCCCAGCCCTCTAGGCTGATGGCAGCTGATCAGTCTGCCGTGGGCCGTGCTGTCTGGTGGGGTTTGTGATGGTCTCTTCCCTGTAGTTGCTCAAACTGATTTTTGCTTCTCCATTTGTTTCTGTTTTCTCACTGTTAGCAGTGGTGTCTTGCAGTTCTCCGTTTGTATCTTTGTGGTTTAAGATCAGAGTACTGTTGTGTGAAAATGTGGAAGCTGTCTCTCCAGCCTTCAGGTTTGCAGCAGGCTGATAATATCTAGATAATCAGGAAAAAGCATCAAATATCATCTCAATTTTTTATGTTTCCCTATGGTACATTAACAGTGAGAGATATTTTGGAGAGTACATGTTTTGAGATAATAAAGCAATGGCCATTGTTAGTCCAAACAATTTTGGATTAAAAGAGGCTATTCACCAGGTTCTGGTACAGTTTGACTAATCAAGGTATGTGGTCTCGGACTGGGGCAGCTTTTCCTCTACAAAGTATATTCTAGATGCCAATTAAGAAATGGGTTTTTAACAGACTTTTGCTACAAATATGCTAAGAATCAGCTGTTAACTGAAAAATAACTGTTACTTTGATTCATCTTCACATAGATTAAAGAGTAACAGGCATTTTTGGTGTACGTTGTTGCACAAACTTGTTACTGGTGGTCAAGGAAACCTCTGTGGGTGCTTAGAAAATACTGCAATGAAGCCTATTTGTGATTATCTGTTTCAGAAAGAACAGTCATCCTGTAATGTGTATGTAACAGGAATTTAACAACTCTTTTACTTATTTTTATTGAAAACATTATTTAAGGCAAATGTTTGTTTTCTTTTTCCTGAAGAAGCTATAAATATGTTTTTCTCCTTGGTTGGAATAAAGTTCTTCAAAAAATGCTAGGTACTTCTGCAGTGAACAATCTCTCTAACTAGACTTAAGCCAGCTGGTCATGGCACTTTTGAAGTATTCCTTGAAATTCCTCTCTGAGAACTATTTTTTTTGTGCTAAGTCCTATTTAATTTGACATGTGTGATGGGCCAACAGCAAAGTTCATTATAAGAGAAGTGATGAATAGGATAGATACACTAACTGGAAGACTCAATTTAAAGTACATGTTCTGTAACATCATTTTATTAGATAGAACCATCTAATAGTGATATGCTGGCCACCATACCACTTAATTGGTGTATTAAGTTGCTAGGTGGTGCTCTGTGATATACAAAGCTGTCTGACCCTCCATATCTGGCCCTCCATACAGAGGCACATTTCATGATTTGTAAGCTACACTTACACGTCAAATCTCTGTATAACATACTCAGTCTCCAAAGAAAGTGTGTGCTTTTGGTCTGAGAAGTAAGCTTTTTTCTTTATGATGATTTACTGAGAATTTAACAAAATGAGAGCCAACAACCTAAAAACAGGCTTCAGCATCTGAAAATGACTTAAAAAATAAACAAAAAGCACACACATAAAAGTACCTGAAATAGAGAGTGATTGAGGCTAGGAACTGTGTTAAATGACTTGATATGTAAAAAAACCTGTGGATTGTCCGAGCATGATACGTGGTGTTAAGAAACTTACAGAATAATTGACAATATGATTTAGCATGATAAACAGAAATAGGTAAACATACCATTTCTTAGAAAGTTTTCTGGGGATTATGCTGACATTCTTCTGCTTTCACTCCCCAGTGAAGTTTGTTGCTTTTTTTTTTCTTTAGATTTGAGCAGTTCAAAATGTTCTAGGCTTCATGCCTTCAAAATTTAGTATATACAGAAAACATGGGGTGCACTTTTGGGTCAAGCTAATTTAGCTCTAGGGTGTCTAAGAAGTCAACGTGGGAATGGTCGGCTCCTTTATTTTTCCCTAGTGAAAATGCTTAATGAATGCACATGTGAGCAGGAAATAGAGCCCTATGAATAGAAAGACCTTACATTGTTTTAATTATTCTAATTGAGGGTTGGCATTAAAAATCAAACTGGTAGTCATTTGCTGTGTGAATGTGGAATGTATTCTTTGTGATAGTGATTTTTGCTGTTTTATAGTTCTACATTTTTTAAGAAGAAACACATCTGTCTGTGAGAAATTTTCTGAGTTATACAGGTACACTATTTCAGAAATCCTAAAAATCTTTTTAATGGTAGATTGCAGTTGCTTTCCACCTATATGAATTTGCTTATAAACTACAGTAGTTGCTAAACTGTGATATCAAAGCTCAAGCATTTTAAATCATATTCTTTCCTTTGCCCTCGTTGGTATTTATTAGTAGATACTTTCCAGGCAGATTCAGATATTTAGATTTAGATATTCAGAACATTGTATTGAAAAGAATAGTTAATAAAAAGTGAATTGGTTAAAAGGACACAATCTTGAAATCCAGTTTTAGGTGCTTTTTTTTTTTAAACGCTGAAAACAGTATTTAGAAAAACTGATACCATTCTAAGTCTTGTTGTCAACTTTGTAATTTTTTTTGTTTATAAAGCTATGGTTTTGTGTTATGTGTGCATATTTTGCACAGAAGCAGGGAAATTAGACAGACAGTATTGTAAAGCTCGAAGTGTAAATAAGTATTTTTTCTTCTTTAGTGTCATAGATGCAATACATCTTAAGGATTTTTTTAACAATAGCAACAACAAAAAAATTAACAAAAATGTAAATTAATGTTACTCCATAGCACTTCCATTATGCACTGTGCATCTGATTGCACAGTGAAAACAAGACGGTGCATGTGGAATTGTGTGCTATTTCAGTCCTCTAAAAATGGACTTAAATAGTGCACAATTCTAGTTAAAAAAAAGAATGAAAGGAACAAAAGGGATCACGAACCTTGGTATTAACTACTTTTCAAAATTACTGTCACATATTTGAAATAGATTACTAATTTCACCAGTATCTTTACAGATGAGACCAGCGATTTTGAACACCTCAGGGAATAACTGTAAAATAATTGAATGCTGAGACACTTTATTTTCTATAGGCGCACTTAGCTAAATTAATGAAGCCAGCATGACAGCAAGAAGGAAATCCATTAACTTTTAAATGAAGTTACCTCTCAGTCAACCTGAGGTTCGAGCAATAATATTGTCAGAGGGGTCTGCTTTGCTGGTTTCAATGAACAATAATTTTTTAGTATAACCAGGGCAAAGGTAAGCTGTGTGAGGCAGCATTTTTATTGAATGCTTCTGGATTTCTGTAATTTGGATTGAGCATTTCTTATATTAGAGTATTTAATATAGTTAAATACCATCTGTTGATATTTTATTCCTTTTAGTTTATTAAAGTTTTAAACTATAATTCAGCTGCAGATTTGCAACCCTTCTTCTCAAGAAGGAAAACTACTAAAAATTATCACACAGTACAAAGGAAACTCTTGAAGAGACTGAGTAATTTGAAAGGTGCTGCAGAACAAGAATTTCCTTAAGAAGCTGTAGTTTTATGTCACTTCGCACTGTAAAATATCATTTGCCAAGATGGTATTGAACATGTATGAGAAAATGAGAAGTTATTTATTTGTCATGTTGCATCATTACTAATATCCATATTTTTGGTAGAAAGGTGAGAGATTACTGATGCATTCTCCTTTCTTCATTCTTGTTGGGTTTTTTAAATCTAAACTCTCTATTTTCCTCAAGAGCATTTCATTTTTTTTAATGATAGAGCAGCTATTTTAGCTGCATTTTATTCAAAAGTGAGATCTTTGGAAGGGAATAATTTTATTTAAATAATGTTGGTAGAATTTTTCAGACTGCATTTTTAGTACACATTTTAGATACTGCCATTTGGATCAGATCTTATGCTTGCTGCGTACTGATTTAATTGCATAGTTTAAAATGAAGATTGTAATTTCAGTATCAATCAATACTTTTGTTCCCACATCTTCCTTTGCATCCTGTGTTGGGGATAGTTGAATGCTGTAGGCACTAAGGCCAAAGGGACATGCTTGGGGTCAACCCATGCTATTATTTAGAAGTGGAAAACCATTAGAAGCATTGCAAAACGAAAGCTCTGCTCCTTTATTTTTACTTCAACATTAAAAGGGGAGCCTACCTGTTTTACTAAGTGGGAAATGTGCTTTTTTATCTCTGATAGAAGGCTGTAGTTTGGTTTTTGACCATAAATATTGATTTTTTAGAGCTAAAATTTCAATATGAGCATAGACATACCATACCTCGTTTTGCCTGTTGTCCCACTGGTCAGAAGTAGACCGTTTTAGTGATTCTTTGGGAGGCAGGTGCTTACTTGTAAGAAAATGGGTCAGGATGGTCCAATATGAGGTGTATAAGGGAACACAGGCAGCAGTAATCACACAGCCAGTAGATTTGAATTCTTCATTTGAGGGAAAGGAAAAGAAAAACAGTAGTACTGGGGTGGTTAGAAATCGAGAGAGGGACAAACAGTTGGGAATGTGAGCGAGAGAGGAAAATAAATGCTGTGATGACAAGGGAAAAGACCTTTTGTGAAATGTAATTCTAGTAGGACCTTTCCAGAGCTGGAAAAGAGACACCTCAGTAATTTCTTTGGATTGATAGTACAAATCATCGTTACTGAAAATAACAACTAAAATTTAAAATACCTGTGTAGGGATTTTTTATCATTCTTCATGGAAATCTTTAGTGAATCGAATACATCATTAACCCAGAGGTATTATGTTAAAGCTTGGTTGTTAAAAATCTCAGTGGTTTGTAAGGATTCCCTTTAAACAAACCCTACTTTCTGATTGCCCCTGGTGATTTTTTTTTTTTTCTGTCTTGGTGTGACTTGAGGGAACCGCATGCAAGTGATATTTGTATTGGTTATGTTTAATAAGGGGAATCCTTTACTTTCTGTGAAATCCAACTACTCCTTCCACTTACATTTAAAATATATAATAAATTCTTTTTGATCATGGGTAGTTACTAATGTGGAGGAAAAAGTGGGCTATATTTTGTATGGTTCATGTACTTATTTGTTGATATTTTCCTTTTAAATTTGCAGGGTTACAAACAGCTCTCTATAAGCCTGACAAGAAGACACTCTGTCTTCCCCTAGTTGTTGAAGTTTTGGGTATGTGGGTAAAATCTGTATGTTGCTGAGTGAGCCAGTTTGATAGTAAGCAGCTCAGCACTTTTACTGTCTTTCCTGTGTTCTCAGGAAAATGAGAACTGAATGAGCTGAGGGATAAATTCTTTGGCTGTGTGAGACAAAATGCCTTTTAGTAATGGAAAAGGGGGATCTTTTGTGTCTCAATTGCATGAAAAGTATTTGGAAGGCAGAAAATGGCAGTTTTGCTATGTAATTAGTGGTAAAATTTGGCATGACTACTGATGTATGTAAGCACATGCTTTAACACTTTGCCGAACTAAAGGCAGTTGAGCATCCTGAAGGACCGAGCCAGAACAAAGATTGTCCAGTGGAAAATACTGAACCTGGTTTTGTTTTCCACATATTATATATTTCACTGTAAGTTCTCATTTATATCTGAGAGTAGGTTATTTGTAGTGTCAACAAAAATATTTTCTATCTATAGTAGCACACACTTCTTATTTATTAAATATTTAAGATCTACTTTATTATTAAGCTTTTGAATAAAGTAGATATAGAAAAACTACAGTTATGGCTTTGGTTCATCAGTTTTATTCCCATTCTCAGTGTCACAGAGTAAAAAAAATTGTGACAAACTTCTTTCCTATTTGGTGGATGAATGGTGGCTAGAAGTAACATAATGGAATTTAGTTCTTTTTTTCCCCTCCCAGGGTACCAGACCAAGAGTCATCTGCATAACGGGCTACATTCAGAACCATAAGGGAAAATGCACTTTTTATTTTATGCCATGCACCCCAGGAAACTGGTGAAACTATCTACTCAGAATTAAAAAAATTAGGAACGACACTTAGGTGGGTAATGAGGAATGAGTTCATCAGTGATGTACAACTTGAAGCAAATGTTTAGATATCCCTTCTGAAAGGCGTGATCTCTGGATATTGCTATGACACCAATATGAAAGGAGACAAGTTCCTGTGTGGGGCAGCAGGCAGACCCTCTCTCAGCCTGTCCCACCTTCCCAGGTGCCCTTACACAAAAGGTGTGAGGCTCTGAAGCTGGAGAGACAGGGAGATGTCAATGTGGGTGAAGGTCCATCCATTTAGGGGGGTCGCCGGGACAAGTCAGATTACCCCCTGTATCACAACATNAAAAAAAAAAAAAAAAAAAAAAAAAAAAAAGAAGGGCTGTTGTAATAGGGGACTCCGTTTTGAGGGGAACCGAGGCCTGATATGCCGCTCAGACCCATCCCATAGGGAAGTGTGTTGCCTGCCCGGGGCCCGGGTGAGAGATGTTGCTGGGAGCATCACCCACCTTGTAAGACCCTCTGATTATTTCCCATTACTAGTTTTTCATGTTGGCAATGACAAGGTGGGTAAAAGAAGCCCAAGGGCAATCAAAAGGGACTTTAGGGCGCTGAGGAGACTGTTTAAAGGATCAGGAGCACAATCAGTGATTGAGGGCTACAGGCTCTTCAGAAGGGACAGACGGGGCAGGAGGAGAGGCAGAGTTGCCCTCTATGTTAGGGAGTGGATGGATTGCAAAGAACTGCATCTGAGAAACAGCCATGACCATGTTGAGAGCTCATGGGTTAAAATCAAGGATCAGTACAGCAAAAGACACCTAGTGGTTGGAGTCTACTACAGGCTACCTGATCAGGGAGAACCTGTTGACGAGGCCTTCTTGCTTCAGCTGCAAGAGGTGTCACGCTCGCTGGCTCTTCTCCTGATGGGGGATTTCAACCACCCAGATATCTGCTGGGATAACAACACTGCAGGCTGCAAGCAATCCAGGAGACTCCTGGAGTCTATTGAAGAGAACTTCCTGGTCCAAGTATTAGATGGACCGACCTGAGGGGAAGCGTTACTAGACCTGGTGCTCACCAGTGCAGAGGAGAGCATTAGAGGGGTCAAGACTGGAGGCAGCCTGGGCTGTAGTGACCACGCCCTGGTGGAGTTTGTGATGTTGAGGAATATGGGCCTGGGAAAAAACAGAGTCAGGACCCTGAACTTCAGGAGAGCAAACTTCCAGCTCTTCAAGGAATTAATGGATAGGATCCCCTGGGAAACTGTCCTTAAGGGCATAGGAACAGAACAGAAGTGACAGCTCTTTAAGGACACCCTTCTGAGAGTGCAAGAGCTCTCCATCCCCCAGCAGAAGAAATTGAGAAAAGGAGGTGGGCAATCAGCATGGCTGAGCAAGGACCTGCAGCTCAAACTGAAGGAATAGAGGGAAGTACAGGAATTGGAAGCAGGGTTGTGTAGCCTGGGAAGAATACAGAGGCATTGTCTGGATGTGTAGAGATAGTATCAGGAAAGCCAAGGTACAGATGGAGCTGAACTTGACAAGGAAGGTGAAAAATAACAAGAAGAGGTTCTACAGGTACATAGGCAGGAGGAGACAGGCCAAGGAGAGTGTTCCCCCTCTGATAAATGAGAAAGGAGAACTGGCTTCCTCAGACATAGAAAAAGCTGAGGTACTCAATAAGTGCTTTGCCTCAGTCTTCACTGGTGGTCAGGCTTCCCATGTCTGTCAGGACCCTGAACCTCTAGGTGAGGGTGAGGAGAACAATCCCTTCCACTGTAACAGCTGAGCAAGTCCGTGACCTCCTCATGACACTGAATGTATATAAGTCTGTGGGGCCAGATGATATACATCCCAGGGTTCTGAAAGAGCTGGCTGATGTGGTTGCCGAGCCACTCTCTATCATATTTGAAAAATCATGGCTGCCAGGTGAAGTCCCCAGTGACTGGAAAAAGGGAAACATTACTCTCTGCAGGCTGGTGAGCCTCACGTCTGTGCCTGGGAAGATCATGGAGCAGATCCTCCTAGAAGCCACATTAGGGCATGCACGAGACCAAGAGGTGATCCAAGACAGCCAACATGGCTTCACCAATGGCCTGATCAATCTGGTGGCCTTCTATGATAGAGTGATGGCATCAGTGGACAAAGGAAGGGCAAACGATGCAATCTACCTGGACTTGTGCAAAGCCTTTGACATGGTCCCTCACCACATCCTTCTCTCTAAATTGGAGAGGTGTGGATTTGAATGATGGACTGTTCAATGGATAAAGAATTGGCTGGTCGCAGCCAAAGGGTTGTGGTCAACCTGGGTGGAGGAGTGTTATCTGTTTGCCTATGGTGTAGAAAATTGCTGTTCTTTATAAAGTGGCGTGATCTCATGAAGGGTGTTGAAGGTAAAGGAAGTCACATGTCAGAACCAAGGGGGACTGTAAATGTCTGGGTGGAGGCTGGTCACAAGTGGTGTCCCTCAAGGGTCTGTCTTGGGACTGGTACACTTCAACATCTTTATCAATGACATAGACAATGGAATCAAGTGCACCCTCAGCAAATTTGCAGATGACACCAAGCTGAGTGGTGCAGTCGATACAACAGAGGGAAGGGATGCCATCCAGAGGGACCTGGACAGGCTGGAGAAGTGGGCCCATAAGAACCTAATGAGGCTCAACAAGGCCAAGTGCAAGGTGTTGCACTTGTGCCAGGGCAATCCCAGGAACTTGTATAGACTGGGAGAAGAACTCCTTGAGAGCAGCCCAGTGGGGAAGTACTTGGGGGTCCTGGTGGACAAGAAGCTGGTCATGAGCCAGCAGTGTGCACTTGCAGCCCAGAAGGCCAACTATGTCCTGGGCTGCATTAAAAAAAAAGGGGTGGCCAGCAGGGAGAGGGTGATTGTCTCCCTCTGCTCTGCTCTTGTGAGGCCCCATCTGGAGTACTGTGTCCAGGCCTGGGGTCCCCAGCGCAAGAAAGACGTGGAGCTCTTGGAACAGGTGCAGAGGAGGGCCACAAAGATAATCAGAGCGCTGGAGCACCTCTCCTATGAAGAAAGGTTGAGGGAATTGGTCTTGTTTAGGTTGGAGAAGAGAAGGCTCCGGGGAGACCTCATTGCGGCCTTCCAGTACTTGAAGGGAGTGTATAAATAGGAGGGGGAGTGATTGTTTATGAGGGTGGATTGTGACAGGATGAGGGGGAATGTTTTTAAACTAGGAGAGGGGAGATTTAGGTTGGATATTAGTTTTTAATGCAGAGAGTGGTGAGACACTGGAACAAGTTGCCCAGAGAAGCTGTGGATGCCCCATCCCTGGAGGTGTTCAAGGCCAGGCTGGATTGGGCCCTGGACAGCCTGCTCTAGTGACTGGCAATTGGTGTTGGCCAGCACCAGAGGCAGAAGAATACTGCATTGGGCCTTGCCTCTGCTCCAGTTCTGGTATTGTTATCTATTTGCCTATGGTGTAGAAAATGTTTGTTCTTTATAAAGTGGTATAATCTCATCAAGGGTGTTGAAGGTAAAGGAAGTCACGTGTCAGAACCAATGGGGGACTGGAAAGCCATGACTGCTACTTTTCCAGTTTTTATTCATGCTGAGAAACTGTCAGATTCTTGTTTCCTGTATTTGTGTGGCCATGTCTTACTACCTGGGAAGACAATGGGAAGGAGTGCAAGGAGCCTGTTCCATCCTGGGCAGAGTGGTGCAACTGGCCACATCTACATTGTGTTGCACACAGCCCAGACTTCCCCCTTTGGGTGTCCTTTGAAGTCGGCTTGATGCTGACAGACAATCTTTGTTTGTATGATTGGTTTGTTTATTCAATGTACCAGAATAAAAGAAAGCTGAGTCTCAAACTATTAGAATCCTGATTGTCATAGCATGACTGTAAGGGGTGAGTGATATGGATCTGGGTGCTTTGAAGGTGCATGCATTGCTGGGTAGTGTTGAAGGCTGTCTTGAATGACTGAAACCAAGTTGTTTATATTAGGGACCATGCAGCAAATTATCCTGACAACTGTGCCTAGATCTCCCTTCAATGGAAATTAGGACACTTTAGAAGGGGTCATGGGAGAAAGGCAGCCTAAGTTCAGTAGTGGTGATCGGAGAGAAAAAGGCACTGGGCCAATGAAGGAGAGGTGCAAATTGACAGCATGGTTACACTTCATAAAACTTTTCTTGTATTGCTGTTTCCTCTGTGAAAGAAGGGAAGAAAGCCACAAGACCTTGTAGTGGAACCTTTTGAATAAATTTGTGAATGTCCTGACTTGCCCTCAGCTTTTTAGGTTTAACTTGAGCTGGGTGCTTTGGGTAGGGGAGGAGAGAGTGGGTTTAAAGATGTTTTTCCATAATATTTTCAGCATGGAATAAAGCCCTTAGGTTCATAAGATCGAATATTTTAACTCTGCTCTGAAGTGATGTAAGATTCTTCAGCCATATTATTTCCCCTATTCTTCCTTCTTTTCTGAAAGTCCCTCAGCAGGGCCTAGATGTTCCAAAATATGTGCCCATATGCCTTTTCTTTTCATGTATAATGTTTAAGTTAGTTTAACACTTCAGTTCTCTTTTCAGCTTGTATGTTATTCACTGGGAACAAAGCAAGCTGTAAAGCTGGCGATCATACTTGGAAACAAAATCTTTTGGTGTCCTTCAAAGGTACCACATTTATTCTGGATTATTTTGAGTAGTCTTGTGTTCTTCTGTGTTAAGACTTGACAAACTATAGTGCCTCTACATCACCTCTACAAACTGTCTTTCTCCAGGAACAGGGGGGTATTCTCTGCTCTCCCAATTCTCCAGATAGGTGTGGATGAAATTTACTATTAAGAAAATGCTCTTGGCCTTGTGGTTCTTTCAGATGTTCTTCCAGTGTCTCTGGGCTGTTCCCACAAAAGCCAATTCTCCTCAAGCAGCAATTTGGTAATAACATTTCTTCTTCTTATGAAAACAATAGGGAATTATCAAACCCTTTCCTTGATTTGGGAATACTTGAAATTGTGGACGTGGTTTCAATTACAAGGAAGACAATAGGTGTTTTGGTGTGTGTTGGCACCAACTTCAAGAGGAGACAAATTGGACCCGATTTTTCTGTGAGCAGGCTCAATTAGTAAATGATAATGCTGAAAATAAAATGTGTTAAATCTTGTACAATGATGTTAGATGTTGTTCACATAAAATAATGGTATAAACTTTCTGCTTTTTAAAGAAAAGTGAAAATTTTCTTAGTCATCCTTGGCCTTTCATCAGCATTTAGATCTTGAGTCTGTTTAGAGCATGAAAGGTATGTTTGTTGCTTTCATGACTGAATCTTTATTCAGTGATCTTGTATCTTTTTTTTCTCTTTTCCCACTTTTCTGAAAAAGTTCAGCTGTAGAAGCAGGTTTTATGAGCTATCTCCTGATCTTTGTTTAAAGACAAACTGCAGTGCAAACCATGGTTTTTTATGATGTTTGCTGCTTTGTGAGCAGGTAAGCAAAAGTTGGAATGGATGGTCAGAAAAATACTAGGTTTATTTTTTATATTGTATGTGTGTCTGTATAGAAATTGGAGGGGTCTTGTTGAAATTAAGCTGTTTAGGGAGAGGAATCTGCAAAATATAAAAAGGAAAGAAGTTCTTCAGTACTTCCTTTCTTTTGTTGTAAGTCTTTCTTTGTAGTGATTTGTCCTGTTTATGTTTTTTGTAAGAGCTCAAAATTTTTACTGTAGCATATAAAAACGCCAGAAGAAGGCAGAAGTCCTGCTTGAAAGCATGCTTCTGACTTGGCATACTTTGTTGAGAGGAAGGTTTCATTGGGAGGGAATTAAACCACCTGCATTGAGTTCACTGAAAATGAATCAGACCCAGCTTTTTGTTACAGGTGTCTTTTTTTCCTGTTACATAGTCTGTATCTGAGCCCATGACATTTTCTATGTTCTTGATTTTCTTTTTTTCTTTTTAAATTTCATTTTTTGTCCATGAGTATTACATAGGCCAAGGTTGAAGGTTTACAGTAGGGCAGCATACAGAAATATTTTTGTTGCTGTGTGTGACATACATGTAGTGTGCTTATAGAATCCTCCCTCCAAGAATATTAATCCAGAACTTTTCATAGAGAAATAATGCACCCAAAGAAACTCCGAAATCAAAAGGGTAAATTAAATTTGCTTCAGTATTATTTAATCCTACCATGTGTCTTCTCTTGATGATGATTTAAAACAGACAGGTTTTTGTATGCCTGTTCTGCTGAAGTTTAAGGATGCACATGAAGTCACAAAAGTACAAGCCAGTGTTCATTTCTGCATTCACCTGTGTTTCAAAGTTAAATAGGTATATGCAATGCCCATCTCTGTGCTCAGTTTGAGGTGATTATACTGTGTGTGTGTTTGTATCTAATCCATCAGTGGATTGATGCCATTCTATTGAAATTGGTGGAGTTTCTTCTGACTTTGCCTACAGTGGATTAAGGTTCTTCATCTTAATATGCATTTTTTCCTGTGTAAATCTCAGCACATAGAGCAGATGGACTTACTATTATTATCTGTAAGAAGAAGGACATCTAACAGACTGCTGCTTATTGTCTAGTTTCTCAAGATTGCTCTGATTCATATTCATTTTCTCGCATACAGAAGGAATATGGGATAAGAAATATCACTTAACTGTATTGAATTTTGAACATTGATTCTGAGTGTACAAAAAATGAAGCAAAAGAATGTATTTGAGCAGTAAATTACAGGAGCTAGCAGAGTGTACAGCGCCTTTAACAGCAGGTGTTAGCTATGAAGTTCACTGTGCATACAGATGTGCTTGCATTTTGAAGTGAGATAGGAACAGTTACAGGGGAACAGGAAACCTGACGGGCCTGATACAGGCTTTTTCTATTCAGTACAGGATTGCAAAAAGGAAAAAAATATCATAAGGCAGGGAAAAGCATGATTCTTCTTAGCTCTTTTAACTCTGAAGCAGGAGGGGGGAACTGGAAGAATAATTTAAAGGAAATTGCAGTAGCAATTGTTTTAATTATACACAAAGAAAGCCTCGTGCTCTGTCAGCAGCACTAGCCACTTTCAATCTGGAAGAAAGGACTGAATATTTAATTAAACAGTGCCTTTGACTGTATTAGTTTGTGCCCCAGCATTCATGATACACACAGATTTAGGTTGGTTTTTCAGAGCACAGCTGTTTCCTGCATAAAGTCAGGTCTGGAGTTCTTGTGGAGGAATATGTTGTTTTAGTTGTGGTGGCACTTGAACACTCTGATAAAACATCAAAGCATTCTGCAAGCAGCCAAGCAAGAGCAGGTGCTGCCCCAGAGAGATCTCGGTCTAAGGCTGCAGCAAGACAGGAGTAAGCAAACTGACAAGCATTGGAAGGGCGCAGGTCAGGATGGAGGAGAAAAGAGTGCTGTGTTGTCAGTGCAGGGAATATTGTCTCTAGGCAGTAGAATAGCTGGTTAGTCTGGGGTTGTTGCTCTGGTAGGATAAATTTGCAGAATTCTGCTGTGAGTAAATTACACCAGCTCTCTGCCCCGAATTATAAGTGCGTATTATGGGTAGCTCTGGACTTAATGTGTGTCCAGTTTGCGTGGCTGTCATGATTTTTGTTTAAGGGTGTTCTGTTTTCATCGCACAAGTTTATAAAGGTAGAACAGCATGGAAACAGTTATACCTATACAAGTAATTTTGTACTTACCTAGCTTAACCTTTCCTTAAGTAAGAAAGAGAATAGGTTAGGTTTAGCAGCTCAACCTCCCTTGCCTGAGGCAGGATGGAGGGGAGGTACCTGTGGTTCAGGGAGCAGTGTAAATTGAAGAAGGTTTCTAGGCAGGCCTGAAGATTTTAAGCATCTCTAACACAAAGCTGCAAAGGTAGCTCATCTGCCAAAGGCTTAGCAGGTAATTCCACAAAAGTGTTTGCCTTATCAAGACACAGAACCCACAGTCTATCGAACCCGTTTGATCAACCCATCAGTCCTGCCAGCCCATCTGTGTACAAAAATTGTCTTTCTGACTAGCTGGGTGTGCTTTCATAGGGAAAAAAAATACAAACCTCCTGCAGTCTGTTTGGCTTATGTGCTGTTCACTTGTGGGAAAAGAATGTGTTGGAGAAGGTTAAAGCACCTTGAAACATATGTGTATCTATCTATATCTATCTATGCTAAGGATGAGAGCAGAGAAAATGTTTTGGTGAAATAACAGACTAGTTTGAAGCCTGGTGTAACAGATGATTTTTGTGATTTTTTTTTCTTAATCTACTTCATTTAGATAGGAGATTGGATCTGCTGAAAAGGATTTTTTATTTTGAACAAAGGTGTGTTCTGGTTTTGGGCTCTGGCTTCAACTGGGAATTATATCCTCCAGTGACACTTGATTATGCCAAAGTAAGTCAAGTCAGTGGTTAGGCTTTAGTCAGCTCACACATGTTCTGCTACAGGAGAAAAAAATACTATTCTTTCTTGGATTATCTCAAATGTCATTTAAGCAATAATGTATCAAAGCAAACAAAATTAAAATCAAAACAGAAAAAATTATGCATATGAAAAATAAGTTGGAAGGATCTGATCTTGGTGAGGAAGATCCTGTTGATGTCAGTGGGGATTATCCTGTATCATGTAATAGGCAGGATTGGAATTGTACATAAAGAACACAGGCATGATGCTTATTTTATTTTCAAAAGTATTCAGGTACTTGCATAAGAGTCTCTCAAAAGTCTTTTCTAAAGATCATGCTTGGCACTCAGGTAATTCTGAAAAACTGTCTCAAGGCCTGAGTTAACAGTTACAGAGTAAATGTACGCCTTCATGATGCCTGGCGCATGAGAGCTAGACCCATGAACTGAAGCTGGAAATCTTAGCATTATGAATTGGCATTCTGTTACTCAAGGCTAGAAACAGAAGATGGGAGATTTTATGCTGTTGAGTCTGTATTTTTAATAAACAAACAATCACAGATAATTAAATGTGGATTTAACAGTTTTAAGGAACAGCTGCTGCTGACACAAAGAAATGTTTGCCTTGAAGCAGTACTGTAATTCTTCACATAGGAACATATTAAAACTGTATTTCAAAAGGAAGATTTGACTGTCACAAAGCCATTTATGTGGTGAGATGGAGCTGAAAGTTCTCTGATTCAGGGAGGTGTGTTATCTAATCTAAAATTAAGTTCTCCAGTGGAACTACAGTATCTAAATCTTTTACTTACATGCAATATTTCTAGGCTCTGCTGATTCTTACAAGTTTCTATTGAAAGGTTTGGGCACATGATCAAGCTGTTAAGTGTTCAGCTGTGGTAGCTATCCACATGCATGAACAGCAAATATTTAGTAATTCAGTTCAGTTTAGATTGCAGTAAGACAATTTAGTTGCTTTATCTTTCATTTGCTGTTGGTTAAGAGCCTGCACCGGTTGTGGTAGTGGTAGTTCAGCTTACATAGGTATCTTCAAGGGTCTCTTATTTCTCTGGAAGGCTTCAAATCAGTGCTACGGCCTGAGTCTTGCAGTGGACTTCGGTGTTTTCATCAGTGCAAAGTCTTGGAATTTCTTTCTTGCTCTCATTTAAAATAATTTAAACTTTCTGTTGTCATGGTTGGAGCAAGGAACTCAAAAGCATGAACCCTTCTGACTCCTAAAATCAGTAGGCCTGCATATTTCAGTGAGGAAACTCAGAATTAAAGCACGTGTTACAATTTTTTTTTTTTTTAATTAAAGGCAAAGTAGTAATTTCTCAATGGCTAGGATTGCTTCTGTAGACGAATAAGGGTAGAAGGCAATTGCATGAATAGGATATATAGTCAATTTATAGTGAATGACAATACGTGAGGGCATGGTCACAAAAATGTGGTTAATTCTTTACAGGTTCTTTTGGTCTGATCTATTTTTGAAAGGCCCAACTAAAGGAGCCTCCCAGGAGCTCAGCTGCAGTGCTTTGTTACTCTTCTAGTTAGAAAGCTTTCCCTGTCATCTAGCCAGGGCCACTTTTGTTTTCAGTTAGTCGCTTTCATTTTTTCCTGACTTGAGTGGGTCTGTGCATAGAGTACTTTTGATCCTTAGCCTTTTTTAAATCTGCTTTTTTATAGTAAGTTAGGAGACTTGATGCTAGGAAGTGCTGGAAGCTTTGACTTTGAGCAGGGATAGGCACTCAGGAAATTGTCTGGCATCCAAGATGAGGGGGGTTGTGCATATATGGGGCATTATGTTGTATGCAGGTGTCTTCCACCTACCATCTCATATTCATGTACCTAGGGAAAATACCTGTACTGGTTTGCTTTACCTTAGCTGTTTCTTTCCTGCCCAATGTTTTTGTGTACCCCTACAAAACTTCATTTTTGTTTCTGCAGTTTGTCCTCACTGAATTCCTGCTTTGCCATTCCATTTTGTCTTTCTCAAATAGCTCTTCTTGTTCTATTATTTCCTTCCTGGATGATAAGGAGAGAGGATTAAATTAATCTAAACAACCTTCTTAGACTCACCTCACCTTCTTTCATTTGTTTTTTCCTAGTCTGGTAAGTGAGAGGGAGACAGAGGCCTCCCAGCAAGCAGATGACAGCATATACCTTATGCTGTCAATGATACAAACGCAAAAAAACTTCGACCAGCAATTTCATCCATGAGCAGAAGGTTGTTCATAAATTTCCTTTCTCACTGTGTGCAGCAAATCAGCTAATGTTGTTAGGACATTATAAAAGACATATACTTTTATGCTCATGTATGGATACTCTTATTTGAGAGGTTGAGCAGCAGTGGTCTTATTTTATTGTTCTGCTGTGTTTTTCTGAGAGTCTTCAAGCAGAGAGGATTTAACCTTGTGACTCTGCAAAAGTGTTGGCAGCTTCTACCTCCCCTGCTCCAAACCACAACACACTTTCCAAATGTGTATCATTATCTCTGTGCTTTCTGATGGCTGTCCCTGGAGCTATTTGCTTGGCAGAGTGTTGCAGGTTCCAAGGCAGCTTTAAACTGAGCCAGGCTGGGATCCAGCGGAAACCCAGATGTGATATGAAACAGTCTTCTGAAGAAGATGACAAAGAGACTGAAAACTGGTGAGATTGGTCTGTTGGCCAAAGCCTTGAGATGGTATGTGAATGAGCAGAATGCAGTTCCCGCTGCTACCAGTCTAACTCCCTTGGGAGGGTCTGGACTTCAAGTCTTTGCACTTCAGAAAGGGGGAAATTATATTTCCTTTTTTAAAAGAAATTATTTTTCCTGTTTTGTTTGGGGAGTTAGGAACTAGTACATGTATTTTTGCAACTCCTACCAGAGGGAACTACACTATTTTGGTAGTCTCTTTGTGTTTCATCTCTGTAAATCATCATCATTTACATGGTAAATAGAGCAGAAGGGGCAAGTGATGTGAGGGGAAATAAGCACTGCAGTGTGAAACAGCTACTTTGTATTTTAATTAAAATAGATGTTATCAGTTGTAAGTCCTTCTACCATATACAAGTTCTCATACAGTTCTTTGTTTGAAGACCTGAGAGGACCTTGAAGACTGGAAAGGTGTTCAGGCAAAGATCTGGGGTTTTGTATAGCCTCAGAGAACAGGGGCTGACAGAGCAGAGCAAAAAAAGTACGCAAACAAACCTCACTACCAGCTCTGCCAACTTCCTGACCCCTCTCCCCTTAAAAAAAATGCCTGCAGCCATAGACAGATTTATGTCTCTCTGCCGACCTAATTTTCAATTTTCAATGCTTGGTTTTATGTATCTGATTTTTGACATCTCCACAACACTGTTCCATCAGTGTCCCTTCCCATTTTTAAAAGTTTGTATGAATTGACTTTCTGAAGGTAAAACTCATGATTTTAGAAAAATTTTAGAAAACTCATGATTTCTAGAAGAGCCTGCTGCTTTCAAGAAGTTTATCGAAGTGAACTAACTTTTTCTACAGGCAAAGCTACTCACAGTTTGGTCTCAGGCTTTGAAGGACACGGATGTGTAATGGCTTCTTATCAGGCTCTTCTCATCTTTTGTATTTGAAAAGTTCTCCAATCTCTTTGTGGTCATGTTGTCCTTCTGACAACTAACATGAGGCTGAATGGGTAAATACTGTTAACCACCTTTCTTGCTGACTGCTGGCCAGGCAGCAAAATCACAGAAGCAGAAAAAGGGTGTAGAGCCAGTATTTTCCAGTGTTGTTCCAGTTGGGGCTCAGTTTTACTGAAGTTCTGTAGAATTTAAGAATAACAGTTTGTGTTTATCTCCAATTTCATTCTTGGCTTGCTGGGATGTTTGTCTTCAGGGACAGCCTGTTTTGGTTTACCTACCTGATGCTTCTCCTGGGGAGGAGGAGCACCTTCATTCTCAGCACTGGCATTACAGTTGAATTTTTGTCATCTGGCCCCTTCCTTTAGGATCCAAAAATCCTGAGTACAGTAGAAATAGAAATGACATGGCAGAGGTAATATTCGCTCTTGTTCATACTTCTTCCCGCCTAGACTTGCTAGTATTTCTATCTGTGGCTACAGAGATGGAAAGGACAGGAGGTATGCTACAAAGACTTTTGTAAAACTATTAATGCCAGGCCAAATTAAGAGGCAAAATGTTTTTGATTAAGAAAGTATGTGTTTCTTGAACTCTATCCTAATTATGGCTGCATGCTTCTCCTCTCCTGACTTGGCCCAGCCCTATCTAAGGTAGCCTGAGGTCTACTTTAGTTTACTCCAGTTGGCTGTGATTCCTGAGGAGTGGTATGCCACCTGGCTATGGCTAGAACAGGGTTTATCCCAGCCACTCCCTTTCCCCACCCTGAGAAGGTGCTGTGGGCAGGAGTGCGTGGGAGCTGAATCTCCTGGTTCACAGCCCACCAGGTCTCCCTGAAGCACGGGTCCCCCACTGGGGAACTTGCTGAGAGTTTCCATTTCAAGCTGTTTGGGGCTTAGAGAAGGATTGAATGACTGCTGACCTCTTTCAAATGCTCCCATGTCCCCATGGTGAAATGTTTGAATGCTACTATCCAAAGCTCTGTAATTTCAAAGACAGGCATTATGACCTCTGTATTGAAGTCAATGTGGTTTGTAAGGGACCTTCTCTACTCAAAACTCTTCTTTAAACAACATTGTAGTTTTAATGTCAAAAGTGCTAATGTTTTGTCTCTGAAGCATTTGCAAAAACGTTACTTGCACAAGCAAAATAGGAAGAGAGAAGTTAGTTGCCTTAGTTAATTTACAAAAGATGAGTTTATTGTTCATCTTTCTGAAAAGTTTTTTATCATGCTGTTTCACTTAGCTGAGTGCATATGAATAGTAAATACAATAAATAATGAATAGTAAATACAAGAAGTAATTATGGAATAGTGTTACACAGTAAAGTCAGGTCATACTTCATTCAACCTGTAAACTGACTTTTCTTCCCCGCTCCTCTGAATCAGAAATGCCTTAATAAATGCTGTTAAATCTACCCTTCTTCATTCACTCCCTTATGTAAGGTCATGTTTTGGTAATTATTATTAAAAATGTTGTGCTGAAGTGCAGGAATTTATTTCTTGTCTATGTTTTTTCTACAGATACTGTTTCTTTTAAGAAAAAAAAAGGGCAACTCTGCTGATGATATGCTGGCTCCAATACTGTTTCTAGTGCTACCTTTCTGCTTTATGTATTTATTAAACTTCATGATCTATATCTAGGCCTAGTATTAACTTCTTTCTTTGTTGATGGTACAATTAATGCAACCACATTTGTAATGTATTAGGAATTGCGATATCATTACAAGAGTTTACAAAAGTAAAGTGTTGCTCCAATACGTTGTACCAGTTCTAAGAAAAGTGTTCTTTAATACATGGGGAATTGTTCTCTGCAGTCTTCTCATTCTTGAAGATACATCTTAAAATGTGTAGTATCATTTTACCATAATGTTATTTCAAAAGCAGAATAAAGTATGGTTTCTTCTTTTTCCCATCTTAACCTTTTTTCTACTCCAGCTTCGTGTTGCAGTCGTCTGTTGTCTGCCAGGAAAAGTTTCACTTTCCACTTTAGCACATTAGTTGGTGGTGAAAAAAATTAATTATCTGTCTGGTTTACAGAACCTGAACTGGTTTAAGATTATGGTGAACTACAGTATTTTAAGTTGTGTAACTTGAAATCTGAAACTTTGAGTAAATATTGATTGTAAAAATTAATTTTCTGGATTTTAAAGCATCTGGATGTGTTCTGTGCAAATTACCTGCAGAGTTTTGTAATTGGTTTGGCTTTACTGAGTAGTTATTGAAAATATTACCCTAAATTTAAATAAATATTACAGAGTGTAGACATGACTTTCAAAGTCTTTTCCTGCCTTTTGTGCTATAGGGGATACAGTGAAAACAGGGGGGAAAAAGATACATAATCTCAAAAAGTTTAGTAATTATAGTCATCAAACAAACCCAGTATGTAACAGTTTTGACTGTATCTTTATTTTGTACAGTAGCGTCAGCTTGTTCACAGTTATTTTAATTCTTTCCTCAGAATGTTACTTTTAATGAGTAAATTTGCTATGGATTAATAGTATAATGTCAAAATGGAGAATTATGCTGATGCATTTTTGCTAAAGTGGAGGAAGTGTTTTAATTGGTGTTATATTGAAGCTCCATGCTTGACTGTGCAGCATTGGGGGAAAAGAAGTATAAAATATACATTTTCTGAGTTTAAGAAAGGACTTACAAAACAGCCTCAAACATTTTACAGTCATGTGTAAAATTGTTGAATTATGTATCCCTGTTTCTTTAGTATTGCATCCTTTTATCTGGCAAGTCCAGTAGTTTGCTTGGTGGGTTGTTTACAGTGGAGTTACAATAAGGTGTTGGGAGATGGTAATTAAGTTTAGGCTTAATGGTGGCAGTTCAGTTATGTTAGATCTTTTTTTCCTCATTTTACATTTTGAGGAATTAGTATCCTGCAAGTCCAGTGTTAGTTGTTGATAGTGTCATTCCTGAGTCAGAAGTGTTAGCAGTAACAATTCTTGGTAGATAAACAAGCGGAGTGTATGTGTGTGTGTGCACGTGTGTGTACGTGTGTGTGTGGATTATAAATGGGGGGTGTGTGTATATAACATATATATATATGTAAGTATAAATATACACTTATATAACTCTATCTATCTATCTATCGATCTATCTATTTATCTATCTATCTAAAAAAGTCATTGAAAGGCCAGAGCTCTTTTCCAGGAGATGAGTGGCTGAAGAGTGCAGTGTGCTGAAGAACTGCTGAGCTGCTGTAGCTCACGTCTCATTCTTAAAAGTCTGTAAAAGGTTTTAGAACCGCTTTTAAAGGAACAGAGGGTGCTCTTAGCATTTTCATGTGAGTTAGTTGATGATGGGATGAAAGTTACAGGTGCGTTGTCTGTGTTAACATGTAGTATTCGTCATCGTCGCTGACTAGGATGTTGTAAATGTGAAGAATTGGAATTGTGACTTTATATATGTAGCTTAGTTGAGTGTGGCACTTAGCATTGTGAAACCAAGTGAGTTACCAAAAAGACCACGCCACCCTCCACAATTTCTGGCTTTATTCCCCACTTCTCTATTGTATGCATGAGAGCACATGTGTGAATAGCTCTTTGCATTTTTTTTTCCTTGTATATTTAGTATTCTAGGTTAGGTGCACAATTGTTTTGCCAATGGTAATTTTTCCACTGATTTCAAAAGGATGAGGGTCCATCTGTTGTCACTTTCTCCTTTGTTGAAGAAGACCTTGACAGGGACCTGGAAAAAAATGCTTGTATGTGTGTGTAATTTTCTCAAAAGAAATTAAAAAAGCTCTGTTCGTATTACATAGAAGTTGTTCTAGCAGAACTATAATTGGTGGAAAAACCTTCAAAACATCAGTATTCACTGAGATCTTTTGATTTGAGATGCAATTTTGCACACATGCATATCATAAAGATTGATTCATGTGTTAATCATCTTTGTGAAGAGATTAATTTAATATATAAAACCAGTATTTAACTAAAAAAGCATGATTTAGTGTAATATTATGTGACTGCATGAACTGACATTTTTAGCCATTAAAATCCTAAAAGCAGTGCATTGTTTCACATTTTCCAGCATCTTTTTCAGAAAACATAAGCCCAGGATTTTCAGGTATGGTTTTCAAATGTTAGTGGCACATTTGGTGTCTTACATAGCTTTGTAGATTTCCATTGATTGTGCACTAAACTTGTAAACTATGGAGTTTGTAAATGTTCTGGAATAGATCTTTTGTGTGGTTTATGTTATTTGTTTATGTTTTATCTAGGATTTTTTAAAAAGAAGTTTCTTCTCCATTGTTTTTTCTTTGCAGCCTTTCTTTTCCAGTTCTGACTGTTTTAAAACGTCATTAGTCAGTTTCTTCTCATTGCTTGCACTGGATACTAGAGATGATTATAGCTGTATAGTGTTAACACTGAGATGTATTTCCAGGTGCTTCTGCCTATGACATGGAAAAACACTGGATCAGGGAAATTAGGTCAGTGGAGACAGAATTGCCTGCCCCAGTGGCAAGACCTTCACAATATCAGGGAGCATGAAATCTCTCTGGAAGCAAAGACCTCATTTGTTTTTGGTTTTCTGAATGACATTTACATTGCATTGCCTGAGTAGGCCAGGTGTGTCTTTGTGCTTTGTTGGTGTGTGGTGGTGTGTGTTCTGAGTAGAAGTGGGGCCAGATGGTGAAGCTTTTGGATATGATCTGAATATTCCCAAAGTTTCTGTTAGTATAATGTTTAGAAGTGGGTTTATAATTGTTGCCTGTATTTTAAATAGTCTGGGGGCTTGTGAAGAAAAGAACAGTATTCCTGTTCCTGGTTCATGACAGGTTGCTGTGGAGCATTGCTGTGGAAGTAATCTGTCTTGACATGGCTGCAGGGTGCCAGTTTTGGCTTGATAAAATCAGGTATGCTTCTTATGGTGCCAAAAACGAACACAGTCTTGGCCAGTTTTAAAAGTGAATAAACAACAAACCTCAACAGGACATTGAGGTCTGTTTCAGAGGATTTTGTAGATTGTGCATGTGGTTATCAATATGTTAATAACTTTCTGGCAGAGCAATTAAAGTTCATCTCTACTTGGGCAAACAGGGAACATTTCTCACAATTTCCTCTGTCCTGTGTATTCTGTTTGTGAAATACTAAATGAGTTTATCCTTTCACCTGTGTAAATAGCAGCAACCCATGGAGAAGGTGGGGACTGCAGAAGGCATGGGATTTTTGCCTCCTAGACAGTGAGCAATAAGGATGGCAATATAAAGCCAATGCAGGCTGCATGCTGTATACTTCACCTGAATGCGAGCGTTCTGTAATTAGGCTTACATGTAGTACCCAAGAGGAAGTAAAAATTATGCTTTGAAAAGCAGTTACAGATAAACTGCACAATAAATTGATGCCTGACAGAATCTTTTGAGTGCTTTTCCTTGTGCAATGCGCAGCAGTGGTTATTGCTTGTTTCCTATTTCATCCCAGTTCTCTTCTTACCTTTTTTCTTTTATTGTGTTTTTATTAGGTACTGCAAGTGTATGGGTTTTTCTTTCTGTCTCCTTGGTTGCTTGCATGTGCTCGTTACGTATGGTCTTTCTCACTGTGTTGTGTGTGATCAGATGGTGGTTGTGCAGAGCCAACAATTTCACAACCGGAATCTCACAGCAGCTTCAGAGTGAGGAGAATGGGGCACAAGTGATGTGCAAAGCTCATGTGCTGCTTCCTGAAGGCAGGCATTTGTTCTGTCCCCTCTGTTAGGCAAGAGAAGGCAGAGCTGATCAAGGTGCTTGTTATTTCATACATGGCATGGTGTTTGCAGTGGGAAGAAAGAAGGAGGTGTGCTATCTCTCCTGCCTCTTTCTACTCTTTTGCTCTGCCTTGGTTTAATACATGTGTGGCTTTCCCTCTCCTGACTGCAGCTCCAGGGACATCCTTCCAATTCCTGCCTATGTTCTTTCAGGTTTGTAGCAGGAATAAAAGAGACTTACTTTAAGAAAACAGATTGCAGGGTTGAAATCTTTGTTTTGTTGCCCAACTGTGTTGGAGGTAGGCCTCAGCTGCTATGCGTTATGTTGCTTATCAGTACATGAAACCTAATGCATGACTGCTTTCAGTACTGCTCAAGATCTTTTGGTGTCCAGCACGTGGCTTTCAAGCATGAGGCAAATTTTGTAAAGTCATTTTCTCATTCACTCAGAAAGAGAGATCCCACAAAAGGGAAATCTTCCATTTTAGTCTTTTCAAAATGCATCCATGTCTGTATTAAGCCTCACATAAAAAGAGTCATCAGTGTACCAGGGCTGGTGGAAAAGAGCTAATAGTGGGTGCATCGCTGACATTCCTAGGGCTTTCCAGCTGAGTGTGGCTTACCTGCCAGGCATGTGTGTGAGTTCTGTACCCATGCCTGTATCTGCAGGGTGAAAGAAGGAAGGTTGGTTTGTTGTACAGCTGTTGTGAGAATTGCTTGTAAGGAGCTTAGAGATGATGGCAATAAACAAAGCCACCCCTTTTAATAACTCCACTTAGCATTTGTACAATTAGTTTCCATCATTTTTGAAAACAAAATCCGTTGTCCTCCTGGTTGTTCACTTCTTCAGGAGGGGAACTGAAGGACAGTTTTTAAGTATCCATTATCCATTGTTGGTATAGATCAAATCAGTCATGACAAGCTAAGTTGCATGTTTGTCTTGCATATATAAGGCACTATGTGATACTTTAAAACCCGAGGTTACTTTATGTCTTGCTAATAAAAATAACTGTGAACATGGAGTTTGTGAGGTCTGGTATTACACAGATGAAATGTGAACAAAATACAGATACAGCAACCTGACAGAGAGGGTGAAGTCTGAAAAGATCTGCTCAGAAATCGGTTCTGTTTATTTAATCTGAAGAATTTAGTAAATCTTTAGGTTCTTAAAAAAAGCAGCATGCATAAGAAGAAAATACAGTGTGTTTTTTGTGTCAAATTGTGTCAAATTGAAGCAAACCCCCCCATCACTGGGAAGGAACAGGATTTTGTTTCCACTTTAACTGCTAATTTCAATGCAGCTTCAAATTTGCAGCAGTCATTATATAAAACTACCCATCCTTTATCTCATTTTTTGCTGGCTTTTATAGTTCCATAAGCCTGCAGAGCCAGATCTGACAGAACAGTCTGTCTGGTAAAAGAACTCCAAGAAAGCCAGGTGCTTAAAAATTGGCATTCATCTTCTGTCAGACAAAATGCATTAGAATATTCCTTTATACCTGAGATGAAATTATTAGGTTTTTTTGAGATGCTGTCATGTTGGTTCAATTATTTTTTATAAAGAAACCCAAAGCCTCAGGGTGTCTACTGACATAGCAATTACAATAGAATAGAAAAGTTATTTTTCCAGCCTTTTCGTATTGTTCCTGCTCATTTAAGAGCATGGTAGACCTTTTATCCATCAGCATTTGAATGCAGTACTGCTTTTTTGCTATAAACAAAATTACTTTTCTGTGACTAAATCCTAAAGACTAGTGAAGGGATGTAGTGTGTTGGAAATAGAGAATAATAATCTGGTATCAAGGCAGAAGAGAGAGATTAAGTGACCGGGTGTATTTACTGAGTAATCATCCATTGTATCATTCTTTGTATGATATTATGTAACAGAGCTATGACATAAAGCATAATGGATGGTAAAATTTACCTTAACCTTTCTCAGGAAGAGACCCACAGAAGTTTCTGTAGGTTCTGCTGCTGCGTGATGCAGTGAGAAAATCTGAGCACTGCCAAACCCAGTGCTTTGATCTAGAAGAAGTAGATTTTACCCAGCCAGTAGTGTATTTTCACCCCTTCTGGATGGAAAAAAAAAATTAACTCCTCCACCATGGAAGTCTTTAGCTTCAAGATTGCACCTCTCACCACCTCATGGTACGTAATTTGTTCATTCACTTTCATGGTAGTGTGCCTCTGGATTCTTAGGATTGCTATTTGGGATGATTATGGAGAGTTTGACTGGCAATGAGCCCTTCTGCCACTACTGATCCTAACACCCCCCTCCAAGAAGGGGGTGTTAGGAATCAGTAGTGATGTAGGATGTCCTTGGTCATGTGAGTGAAATGGGGCTTAATCTAGAAGAAACAGAACTGGTGAGGTCTTCTTTGGCTAATGATGTGTTTGACAGAATTTGTGTTCATCTATTATTTCTCCCTCTATCCTTTTCTGGTTCTACGCTGGTTCTTCATTATACCTGCACCCACATAGACTCATTCAATACAAATTTCTTTCCCCACCATGAGCACATAAGGCTCCATGTAAACATCTAAAAGGTGAGTGTAGCAGGGGAGAAGTGGGTGCGGGTTGCAGCAGGGCACTGGGTAGGAGTGGAGAGTCCAGGAAGGTCTGCTTGGCTCTGCTCTCAGTGGAGAAGAGGTGCAGGAGGATGGAAGGATGTGGGCAACGGTAAAGGGGGTGCACCCTGTGTGCAAGGGGAGTGAAATGAAGGGAAATAATGCCTAGTGCCTGGTGAAAGCCATTTATTGTGGTATGTGTGGAGCATGATACCTGCTGATAGAAAACATACCCTGGGAAATGCCCTTGTACAAAGAATGTTTTGCAGCTCAGTGTAGTTGATGTCCATTAGCAGAACAAGAAGTCAGGAAGTTTATTGTTACTGGTGCTGGCAGTGGGTTAGGTTGATGAATGCAGCTGGCAGTGCTCTGAGGAAACTGGAAGGATGAACATGTGAATGAAGTGTCCAGGTTTTGGAATATAGGTGCCTCTGATGTATTTGTAGACAGCCACACCTCCTTCCGTGGAGCTGAGATCAGTAACTACATTAAACACATCCTTCATTTTAGGGTGACATGACATCCTGTTAGCAGTGCTGACCAAGAATCCATTCTGTCTTTATTAGCCGGTGATAACTTAAATATGTGCAGTACTGCCTCTCCAGTAATTTCTGCTCAGTTTTTACAAGGCAGTGATGAGAATGTAAAACTTCAAATCAAGAATTACTGTATCACCTATTAGGTTGTTCAACATGTTTGTTATTATCACTGTTATTTTTTTTTTCAGTGTTTAATGTAAATTTGTCTAGATATCTTTCACCCATTTCACCTTACTCTTTCTTTTATTGTTAAAAAGCCATCTATCAGATATTTTCCTTGTGTTCATACTGGGAGGCACTGACCAAATCACCCCTTTAATCTCTTTCAGGTAGACTGAATATTTCACAGTGTTTTTGCCACTTCCCAAATGACAAGATTTCCTGAGTTTATCTGTTTTTTTAAAACCCCAGTCTGAACCATTTTTAACTTCTTGAAGCATGGATGTAAAGAATTAGCAATGTTTCTTCAATTATATGGAAGTGTTGCCACCTTCCTACCTGGATACTTTTCATAGGGCTGTTGTATCCTCCCCCCTCCTCCCCCCCTCCACTTAATAACTGCATCACTGTGATCCCACGTTTCACTTGCTTTCTCGTGGTGATGCCCAGACCCATTCAGAGCTGCAGCTTTTCAGGACACAAACCTTATTTCCCAAAATTTTTGTAATTTTCTTGTAGATGATCTTGCCCTGTGCAGTTGTTAGAATGCGTGCTTTTAGAAAAGCCTGTCTTACCAAGTGACTCGTATTTTCACAAATAACTGGCTTGCATCATTATTTGTGCCTTTAGTATTTATTAGGATGCCTGCAAATTTTCCTGGGGTGGTTTTATATTATCTTACAGGTCATACATAAACTGTTGCAAAACCCTGCCTGAAACTGGAAGGCAGTTCTCTACTAAAAACTATATTTTCAGATATATAATTTGCCCCATTTTTATTTAATTATTAGTATTTTTTAAAATTGTATTACTTTTTAACATTGTCTAGGGTAGATTTACTTCTTATAACTGCTAGAGCTCTCCAGTACAGTGTTGCAGTTATAACAGTTTCCTGATTTTGAGTGCATGTGGGGGAAAACCAGATGCCTATCATAATGCCCATTTATTTTATACAGAGGAAATTGCTGATTTTTATTTTTTCCCCCAACTACAGTTAATTATATTGGGGAAGAAAATGTTACATATGAGATTTCAGGTGCCAGAGATGAAATATTATGAAACCTCTAAACAAAGCCTTCCCCTCTCCCATCCTCCAGAATCACATCATTATTGAACCATATCATCAGACTCCCAAAGGCTTCTTCTGTTATCTGTTTACACCATTTCATTGGGTTTAAATGGCAAGGTTTTTGTAGCAGGGGTTTGCAGGGGTGGCCGCTGTGAAGGGAGAAGGGGAAAAGTGGAAAGGAATGAGCATCAGAGAGGAGCTCTTGTGGACTGCTCACAACCCCTATTCGCTATCCCTCTGCACTGCTTGGGGAGGGGACAAGGTGGAGGATAAATGAAGTTGAGCCTGGGAAGAAGCAGAGGAAGGTGTTTTAAGTTTTGCCTTTGTTTCTCACTATCCTACTTATTTTTAGTTGGCAATAAATTATGTCGCTTTTCCCCAAGTTGAGTCTGTTTTGCCCATGACAGTAAGTGAAGAAAGATCTCTCTGTCCTTAGTTTGACCCATGAGCTTTTAATCTTTAATCTCTGTCTAGCTGAGGAGGGAGAGTGAGAGAGAAGCTGAGTGGGCATCTGGCAGCCAGCCAAGCCAACCCACCATAGCAATAAAGATTTTTGACAAAAAATGTTAGCAGCCTTGTTTCCTTGAATTAGAACAACAATACGATATTGTAAAAGGTTATGTTAAGGCTGCTCATATTCATGAAAAACAGTACTGAATAAATGGAAAGATAAAAAGAGTTGTCATACACATGCTTGGCAGTAGTCATGGTGGACAACTGCTCTCCCTCCCAGTTATAGCACTGAGTTCTTGCATATTGTTTTATTCTACCACTATATGTGGTTCAAAAATACTTTGCCATCTTTTAAACATTAACTAATTATAAGAGCTATTTATGCTTGGTTTTATTTTTTCGCTTTTAATTCATTTTCAAATACAAAACAACGTAGTCTAGCTGCAGAAGGAATAGCTTTTTGATGCTTTTGATAATTTCATTTTTTAGGGTTTTATATGATGTTATAGACTTGGTGCAAAATAACTACTCTTACATTTTTAAATATTGGTTCATTATACTACTACTCTCCCCTTAATGAAAATTAAAAAAAAAAAAAGAAAAAGGGAGGAAAAAATGCCAACATTTATTATCCATGGAAAATCTTTGTAATTTTCTCACTGCAAGCTCCAGTCAATGGATTTTGGAACAGCATATGAGAAATTAATGCTGATAATTAATTACCAATAGTTTATTCTGGAATGTGACTAACATATAAGTTTTAAAGCTCTGAAGCGCAGAGAGGGTGAATTAATGTATGGAGAAAATTCAGCACCTTGTGTGGTTGTGTTTATCTACCAACAACTTGAACACTGACATATCTGCTCAACTAAGGGGGACTTGGTTTTTGAGTTTTTGCTTTCTTCTTAACTCCATGCCCTTCCTAGGCTTACTTCTTCACTGTATTTACTGCATTTAAGTTAACAGGCATAGATGTACCGTGGTTCAGAGTATGTTCTTCGTCTGCTTCAGTAGTCTGTCTGTAGAAGCATATGGGGCTTTTTCCAGTTATTTAATGTTGTATTAGTTGTGGTGACATAGAAGTCACCCATTCCGCTGTGTACCCTGTATTGTCCTCTGTTGAAGCTTCTTCCTAGTACAATCAGATTTTTCAGTGGGCTTAAAAGTAAGGTGTGTATGTTGAGATCTGTTCTGCTACCAAAGTGTAACCAAGAATTTATAGTGAAAAAGACTACTTTTATTATTACAGTACGAACAGAGACCAGGAAGCATGAAGGTATCTCCAGGTCTTCTGGCAAAGTTTGTGATGCATGCACTTGTGAAACTCAGTTGTTTCATGCTCCACAGAGCAATATGTTTTCATAATCTTCTTTAACAAATACCATGTGTATCACATCTTAGAGTGGAGATTGTGTTTGCAAATGCACTTCCAGAGACTGAGCTAGCAGAATGAGACCTAGTATTGTGGCTTTGGTTTCATACACAGTCAAGATTTTGTTTCTGTTTAAAGTATTGTTGGGCTGGTTAAGACCAGCAAATTATGAATGAAATTGGACTGGAGTTTACATAATGTTTGTCTTTTTTCTCACAGAAGCTGAAAGTTTCTAATTGAAATACATGTCAACTGGATCCTGGGACCTCCTTTTGTGTCTTTTTATTTCAAAGAGATAAAATAGCCTAGGACTGATTCTTCTGTCCTTCTGGTTAGAAGATGCAATCACTGGCTGAAGTAAAACTTGCCAAATTTTACATGCTCGTCATGAGAACAGCTCTTTCCATGCTTGTAACAAACTCCTCTGCTGGGATGCTGGCATCCCACATGTTACCAGCCCCACAACTTCCCATGCCAGAGGCAACTGGCAGGGGCTGGTGCCTGGCCACAGCCTTCTCAAGCTTGCAACAGGTTTGCTGCATGTTCCTCAGCCTCTAGGTAGTTCTGTGGCCTGTCTATATCATATGATCTGGATGGAGGATGTGGAGGACTCATGCATCCTGACATGCCACTCAGGTGCATTTGTCTTGTAGACTTTGTGGGCTGGATTTCATAGAATTTGGGAAGTCTGAACGAGACAACAGCATCTGAATAGCTAGATTTGTTATATCGACGAGTGAGCCAACGTTAATAGTCCTTGTTAATTCCACTTTTCTGTATTCTTAAACTGGGTCATTTGAAATATGTGGAAATAAGTTCTCAGGTTTAAAATGTGTTCTTTTGTGGAACCTGCCCATGGAAGTGGTGTGATTTCAACTAACAGATGACCTTCTCATCCACAGCATAACTGTTGATTGAGACCTGATTCAGTTCTCCTGTTTTATAGAGGAATTGGACCAATGCCTAATGCAACAGCTTTAAATCAAGATTTGCTGGCATATCTGTGTGGGGTCTAATTATCTCAATATTCCATTCCAAAACCGTGCCTGGGGCTGCAGTACCACAGATTTGGGATGAAATTTTGACTTTTTGTTTTTCATTCTAACAGCTTTATAAAAATAAGAAAATGAAGGACCAGTAAGATAAATATCTTTTCTTGTGCATTATTAGCATAAATTTCTTACATGCTAATTGATTGCACCTATTTAAACCAGTTTACAGGTGTAATCTGATGAAGACATCAGTTAGCTAGCTGCCTATACAGCAGGCTTTATAGAGGCTACGAAACAGTATTTCACCCTGGGAGATTGGCTTGATGTTTTGGGTCATGAAATTAGATAAGCTTGCAAGGTTTTCTTAAGTTTTCCTGTATAAAATAGTAAACAAAGAAATATTAGAAATGTTCCCTGAAAGACATGTAACTATAAAGTTTTAAGGAGTAAACTGGCTTGAAAGAAACTTTCCTTTTAAATGTTAAACTTACACAGTTGTGATGATACCTAAAACCTTAATAGCTTGGTCGGGACTTTAAAATTACCTTGCTTGTTACAACTAAGAAACATATCCTGAATTTAGACCTATCAGCCTTTAACAAAATTGGGCTTAAAATTTTAAAAAATAATTAAATTGCTTGCAAGGTTTGTTTTGGAGATGACTGTTGAAGTGTGAGGATGCCTGACTTTTAAGGCAGATAGCACTTGTTTCTCCCTTAGGAAAAAAAAAAAAAGGAAAAGAAAACGTTCAGATGAAGGTACTTGGATTTGGTATTCAACTTCATATTTTTCCGTATATAAATGAGGGTTGAAGAATAATGTTATCTATAAGAAGAATAACTGATATTTCTGCAGATTTGGTTGTGAAATGTTTGAGCTCTAGTAAGAAAACTGTCTATGTTTTTTAACAAAAGTTACATTTATAAGAGAAGTTTATCAACAGAATTGTTTCTGAAACATAACAAATTTTGCTCTGTGACACAGATGGCAGAAATTATACCAGTAACATCAACAGCTCAGTGCTAAGTTCTGACATATATGACATATATGAGGTATATAATGACTTCCCCCCCACCCCCCCCCCGGTTCATGAGCAGTAATTACTGAAGAGTGAAAGATTGATTTTTCCAGTTTCTGTTGGGACTGGTTTGCTTTCCTCATCATTAGTAAGCATAAGCAAATTCAGTGTTGCATTGCCTTTCCCAGAGGGAAGTCAAAGCATTGTTCTGCCACAATAGAGTTGATTATAGCTAGCCCTGTTTAAGCTGTCCAAACAGTTTTCTCTTTTTAACAGTAATAGTTCATAGTACTATGTATAGCTAAATTGGTTGAATAAAAACATGAAAGACAAAAGTAAATGTACGAATTGCAAAGTCAGTCATCTATGTTATAATTAATGCTAAGCTATCAGATCATATTGTGCTTGAAATGGCTTCTATGTGGGTCACTGTGATGCTTGTGCCATTGTTTCAAAGTGGACCTGTTGGCAGCAGGGTAATTTATTGAAAGTAGGCTGCTTGAACTAAGAGACTTTTGTTAATAATTATTTAAAGGAACTCATGACAAGTATTGTTGGACTAGACTTTTCTAACTATTCTCTTTACAAACTCCTCACAGGTAACATTTCTGGAAATTGTGCTAAAGGTAAACAGAGATTAAAGTTATGATTAACTTTATGTATAACCTGTCTTTTAGTGTGTTTGCTTTTAAAGTTAAGCAGACTTGCCGGTTAACACTAGAATATTTCACTGTAGTTAAGAGTTGTAGTTAATATATAAGAGCTTTGGATAACTTTTTTGAACTCCTGCTTTCCTTTCATATAAACATAATCAATATAAAAATGAACGTAAGTATTCTTAGGAGGTAGTCTTTAGTAGTGTGTGCACTGTGAATTAAACATATGCTATCACACTTTAATAAAAATATTAATGTTGAGGTCTAATTTCAGCCAAATGCAAATAAAGTGATGCAGCATTAGTCTCTTCTGTAGATTGTATAATGTATGGCTGTTAAGTTATGTGATTTAAATTGGAAGGAACATCTGGAGGTCATGTAGTCTAGTTGCCTTTCAGGTTAGAGCAGATTGCTCAGGACCTTTTCCAGATAAGCTTTGACTATCTCTCATGGCAGAGGCTCCATAACCTGTGGGCAGCCTGTTCCTGCACTTACTCTCCAGTAAGGAATTTCCCTTACTGCATCTTGTGGTTATTTCCTCTTATTACTGTGCATCTTTGATGCAAGTCTGGCTCTCTCGTTTCTTACTGCAACTAGATCCTCTCGACTTCTTTTCTGTAATGTAGACAAACAAGTTCTAGTAGACACTTACTGTATGTTGATGTGCTGCAGCCCCTTAGCCACCTTTGTGGCCCTCTGCAGAACTTCATCACAGTTCATCTTTGTACAGGACTTTAGTGAACTTACTGTCATTTCCCTTTGTCTCCAACCTACCAGGGATCGTTTAATTTATGGCTGTAAGACTGCAAACATTCCTTGCTTTTACATTAATGCTAGTGTAGTATAAGAGAAACTTCAAGCTGAGTGGAAAACTCAGGTGTGTTGTGTTCCCATTGGTGTGCTAATGTGTGTGGTTGGGGTACCAGAACACTTTACAGCACTCTGCCTGTCAGCCAAATGTCAAAAAGGTGGTGAAGTGAACCTTTGCTGAAGCTGCATCGGACCATCTTGTAAAGTGCTGACTCAGGGTGTTCATGCCAAGTGCTAGTGGCGCTGGCATTTGTATTAACTGCAGAAAGGCAAAACATGGTAAGTGATGCATGTTCCACCTTCAACCTTAGAGTTGGAAGATATATGTTGTTTTGGAAATGTTCCTTTAACAAATTAAAAATCTGCTGTCTTTTTTTTTTTTAATCCAGCCTATCTGTTTTACAGTTCCTCTAATAAACAATCCAATTTAATTAATATTGTGTTATGGTTTTGTGTGTGGGGGTTTTTTGTGTGGTAGCAAGGGAGGGGTTACAGTGGTGGGTCCTTTTTTTAAATGACTCTTAACAAGTCACTCCCCTTCCCCCCCAAGCGTTTGGTAACTGAGGGGGGGGGGAGTGGGAGAAAGGCACCATCACCTTGGTAAGAAACTTGAAGTGTCCATCTTCAGACTGGACCCACCCCAGGCCATGGCTGAGCTAATTGGCGCCTCTGCAAATAACATATTTAAGTGGCGGCATGGAACAATGGGGCATGGCCCCGAGCAAGGCACGGCTTGGGCGGCCGGTCTGGCAGTCCTGCTGCCTGCCCGGCTTCTGCGAACTGACCTGCCGTAGCCCAAGCCTCCACCATGGCTGGCCAAGGAGTCTGTTTTCCTGGGGGCCAATGAAGACCGGCAGTAAAAGAGAAGAGGGATTCTGAGAGAGACGGCCACACAGGTACTGAGTTGGAACCATGGAAGAGAACACTCTCAGCATTTCCCTTGCCACATGGTGAAGAAAAGAAGCAGCCATGGAGGACCCCATGCTTGAACTAGAAGCCCCATGCTGGAGTTGGGGGAGTCGTCAGGGGACTAAAGCCCTATTGGAAACTCCACGTGGCAGCTGGGAGAGACTGTGAGGAAGAAAGAGTGGCAGACTGACTGCATCCTCCCCCACTCCCTGCCCACCCTGCGCTGCTGGATGGGGGAGAAGGTACACAACAAAGCCTTTGGGCTTTGGGAAGAAGGGAGGGGTGGGGGAGAAGTGCCTTTTTGTAAGATGTGGTTTCTCTCTTTCAATATCCTGTTTTTTGTTGTAAATAGTTAATAAATTCAGTTGTTTTATTGTTCTTCACGAGTCGTGTTGGTCTCTTGCCCGTGACCCTAAATTGTGAGTGAAACCCTCCTTGTCCTTGCCTCAGCCCACCAGGTGTTTAGAAAAATTTTCCCCGTGGTTTTATAAACCACCACATAATGTCTTATGTGATACCAAACCAGATATTTTACTGAAGCTCAGCCTGGTGAGATTTACTGTGTTTTCTATTCTTGAAAATCACTTCTTGGCAGCAAAGGGTGGTTCCTTAGTATATCAGAGCAGCCTACAACCAGCAAAAATATGTCTTTTTGTATCCTGTTTACAAGCATGGCTTTAATAACTGTTTTCTTCAGAATTATTCTAAGTAAGGTAGAGAGGCCAGACTCACAACCCATTTTTACAAAAGAGGAGGCTTAATCAGTGTGAGATAACTGAGGCAGCTGGTACAGAGGGAGGAATAGACAGAAACTTTCTCATGCCTATCCACATGTAATATGCAAAAAAGCTATCTTTTATCTCTGTCTAGATTATGATGATAATAAATGATCAAGACTTTTGATATGTAACTTCTGATCCTAAGGAGCCTAGAACTCTCTCAGAATGGTGTGAGTGTGCCAGATTGACTGCAACCAATCTTAGCGATTTCAAGTCTGGCTTATAAAGGCAGGCAAAAAGAGGTATTACAAGATCTGTGAAGTGATTCAGAGGGAAAAAATTGTCCTCTTCATATTTCTGGTGGCAATCTACTCTGCTTGTTATTTTTAATGAGGCATCTGTTTATCAAGTACGTTACCAGAGGAATTTGGCAGCAAAATAGCCTTGGACTTTCCCGTCTTAAGTTCGTTAGATCTTAAATTAGTGCTTAATTTGACAAATGTTGTCTGTTTAAATTATTCTGTGAAATACAGTTTTTTTGAGTGGTATCTTGACTGTGTAGTGAACGCAGCATTAGGACTCAATGAGTTGAGCGTGTCTGCTCTCAAAGCAGCCATGTCACCACTCAGCTTGTCAAACACTTAAGTATTCTGAAGTCTAGTTATGTCACTTTGTTTTGTCAGTGGAGTTAAATACCTTTTCTCCTTCATGACAGATCTGAGAGCAAATGTTTTATAGAAGAACACAGTAAGGCTTACAATATTTTGCTGTTCTGTGTACCAACAGTGTTTTGGACTTCTAAACAGCTGTGCATTTAAACTATTTAAACATTTCCTTTAGATTTGTTACCTGGAACAGTACAGCCAACTACTTTGTAGCAGTTGTTTGAACACTGGGTGTTTTCAGGTGTTGTAAATTGCTCTGTGGACATAACTGATGCTATTCTGATCTATATCAGCTGAAGATACTGGAAAGTCTTGACTCTCTAAGGACTTGTTGCACTAATAAAATAAAACAGATGGGGATTTTTCTTTTGCTATTGTGCAATTAATTTGTGTCAATGCTTTTATGATCCTTAAGGAATGAACCTGAAATAGGGTTTCATGACCCGGATTTTAATTTTTTTTTCTTCTGACCTGAAAGAAGCAGTTGCACGATGAATGTAAGATTCACTGTGTATATTTGAAGTGTAGATTTCCTTAATATAACTTGGGTAATTAATCTATTTTAGCTACTTGGATCCTAGTATTGTGTGGAGATATTATGTCTAGGAACAAAAGGCTGAATTCTTCTCTAACACAGCTCAGCTCTATTGACTTAAGTAGATTTGTGACAAAAAATAAGAAGGAAACAGTGAATACACAAATAGGCATTTTGGTGAGTAGCATTTTATTTCTTAATATAAAAAAGACGAGTGATCATGCTTATAAATGTGGAGGTGAAAAATGGAAAAAATTTGTTTCTTGCTGAGGTACTGAGTGAAGAGGTCTAGAGAACATTTTCCTGTCAGATGAGGAGGAGCGTTATTAATTATACTAAAAATACATGTGGACAAAAGGGAGTCAATACAAACTTGCAAACATCTCAGTCTTAGAATATTAACTTACTCTTGCCTTCTTACCTTTAGTGTTAGGTGTACTCTAGTTCTAGTAAGAACATGCAGTGGTTTTATTCTTTCTAATTGTTTTTTTCAAACCAAGATTTAATTCTGTAGTGACAGACTAAAGCAGAGTGATACAGAGGGCATATATTAAAGAGTTACTTAAGGTATATAGTGATGAGGAACTGTGCCTCTCACCTCCAAACAGCGTTATTAATCAAATCATTTGGCCTAAGATATAATTGTTGCTCTACCTAAGCTGAAATCTCTAGTGTTGTTTGGGTTATTGCAGCTCTGAACAGGACAACAGATGAGTTCCATTCGTTTAGCAAGACAGTAGAGTCAAATGTTATTTCTTCTTTGAAAATGTGAAGTTTGTCTAGCTTTTTATGGTGGAAGAATTTTACTGAAACCTACCTAGGAGGTTTTGACTCATGTAGAACTGCACTTTTCAGTGGGAAGACAGTCTGCCTGCAGGCTTATTGTCTGTCCTCCTTTTTATTAGCTACATGGGATGAAGTTTCAGGTCTCACCATGGTTGGAAAGCATCAGTATTTTGGGGATAGCTGTAAATAATAAAAAAGGTCTCCTCAACTTTTAAACAAATTCAGTTATTTTAAAATATATTTAGGTATACATGGTAACTGTGTACATTGAAAGAAGTGTGTATTCTAAGGTTCTTATTTTGGGTGTTGTCTCATGTAACAGTCTTCTTGTGGTTATTGTCAGCAGAGAATGAGTAAGACTTTATAACACTAGAAAAAGCTATGCAAAAATTTAAAAATCTTTATTTTACAAGGGAGGGTGCTTAGTAGTATTTAAATCTGGAATGTGAGTGTCACCAACTTTGTAATTGCACTTCAAGAAGCACTACCTGGGCATATCTCGCATACTATCCTGTTGCTAAAGTGATGGATATAGGCGTGGTTGAAGTCCACATGAAGTGGCATGCCTTAAAAACTTACAGAAATGGTGCGTCTTAGCTAAAATACAAGGGGGAACCTAGGGGCTGTTACTTTACTAAGTCCTGCTGAATATGCTACTAGTTTTACTCTAAGTCAACCATACTATTTCATCTTCCAATCCTCCTTTTATCAACCAATCAGATCAAAACTGAAGGATGTGAGCCTTCTGTCTTCAGACAAAAGGGTTTTTGCAGTCTGAATTTCAGTGTGAACAGGATCATGTCCAAATAACATAATAAGCTGTATTTAATGTAAACAGATTAATGCTGCCAAAAGTCTTGTCGGAGATGAATAACACAGATCAGAGATGAATAATTTTGGCTTCAAAAAATCGATATAACCAAGTACATTTCAAGCAAGTTAGAAAAGAAAGTAGTGATTTTCTATTTGAATTTAATGGCGTCATCTTCAGAACATGTTATGGTTTGTCTGCAGTGGAAGAGGTGTACTGGGCATATCCAGTACTTTAAATTAATTAACTTTAAATCACAGTTTGAGGTTTGCCTAGTGCTCTGTGGCAGACTACAACTGAATCAGAATTGGAGATACTCTGATGGAGATTCCCGAAAATATACTAGTGGCTTACCTGCAAGCTTCTGATCTGAACAGGAAAGTTTTTACAATGAGTTTTCCTTTCATAGTTTATTTTGCTTTGATTACAATAATTAGTTTTTACTCTGTTAGATTATTGGGAGAAAGCTGGGAGCTGTTTATTGCTTTGTTCCAAACAAAGCTGATTAAGCTCATGACTCCAATAGCTCCACTTTGAGCATTTATTGGTCTTATGCAGAGTTTGGGTTGAAGGCTTGACTTTTTTCATAATAAATATTGTAGCAGAAGTAGTAGAAATCATATTTCTAACATTGATCTAAAATACTCTGCCCTAAAAGTCAGTTATAAAATTCATATTGATTTAAACAGGATCAGGTTTTCACTCTGTCAAAATTCCCAGTGAGTGAAAAAGCTACATGAGTTATTTTCACATCACCAGTACACTCTAAACAAACTTTTTTGTCTTCTGGTATTAATCAACATTTTCTTCTAATGTGAAATATATTTGTGATACCATGTCTGTATTCAGAAAGCCATTTAAAAAACTGTTTTCTTTCTTGCATGAGATGTGTGAGCAGACTCACGGAGTACAGCAGATAGCCAAACCCATTAGGAAAGGCTTGCATGCCTGAGGCATTTTATTAATTAACCCCTTGAGTCTGATCCTAAAGATGCTGCAAGGATGCATTTTATGTGCATAGAGTCACAATATTTAGACTATGAGCACTGAGGGGTTAACTGCTCACATCTCTGTGAACACTTTTGCTAATGAACAGACATATCAGTTTTGTACTAAATGTAGAGAAAGCAGGGTCTAGTTCTGCAAAATTTGTGTGCCATATTTATGTCTAGATCTTTATGCTGTTCTTATCACTAATCTGCTTGTCGGCTGGAAGTGAAGAAACTCATTTGATGTTGCATGTGTATATAATCTTGTATTCTCCTTCATGGAGATGTGTTACAGAAGTGCTGATTAAATAAGGTTTTGTTCTCTTTCTGTTTCTTTGGTATGCAGAATATTTTGGTTAGCACAGGTAGGCAGCCACCATGTGTATCAATATATATCATATATATATATATATATATATCTTGTATATATGTCATATGTCTCATACCGTATATAAGGTGTTCAGTTTCTTGTAGGTTCTATATCAAAGAACAAAAGTCTTCAGTAGTAATAGTTTTCAAAGCCAAGGTATAGGAGTTCTTTGGTTTGTCTCCTGTTAAAAGCACCTTTCCCCAATCATCTCAGTATGTTAAACATTTACTAAAAATAAAGAAATTGTGGTAATTTTATTTTTAGTAATGAGTTAATAAGATAATAATGACAGGTTGTACATTCAGTTTTAGAAAAATAATTCTGGATGATCTTTGGAGACACACAGTGCATATGAAATCTTATTTTCTATGCATAATCAAAATGGTGGTATATCTGAAATTTTACAGATCAATTAAAAGGTTTTTCAGAAGGCTGTCTATAATGTTATATGCTATAAACTTTCAACACAGATCTAGTATTAACAGTCAGGTAGCTACTGGATGTTGACTTGTTGAACAGTGATTTACTGTTCCTTGTAGATGAATATGCAAAATTGTGTTCTTATGTATACCCAGTTTTCCCATAGCATATAAAGGTGCTTCAAAATATACCAATCATTTTAGGGAACAAATGAAGACTAAGCATTGAGAAAGCAGCGTCCTTGTCAGAATAACTGGATTAACATCAAGTTTCCACTTGAAATGTTTAATTACTAAAAGGGGAAAGGAATGGAGGTCACAGCGGAAAAAAGAGCTGGCCAGAGTATGTCACAGTTTCCCTTAAACCACACAAGATGTTTTCTGCATTACTTTTTCAGAGGAAGAAAGATCGGTTATCACTACAGCTCCATGCCCAAGAACTAGTTCAGAATAATGCTGACTTTTTAATAAAACTTCTAAGGAAATACCTATAATTTCATTCTGAAAAGCTTGTGGGATCTTCCTGAATGGAAGGTGCTGGGGAGAAGGTTGTTAACCACTACTGAAGTTGCTTGGTCTCTTTGTTTGCTAGTCATCAAGTTTTGAACTCTATGATGAGTTACCTCATTACTTCACAAAGTTTCATTCAAAACAGTTTAGTTGTTTCCAAGAACGAAGAAAGGAGAAAATCTTCCTGTCAAATAAAAAAAAAAAAAAGAAATGCAGACAACTTCTGTTAGAGAATCTCTTGAAGCAAAAGACTTGATAATGGCTATCAGTATGGTAACTGTGCCAGAGATGTACTGTTTTCTGTTCTTTTAGAGATATGCCCACAATAAGCTGGTTTGTGATTATGAAATGTCTCTCTCCAGAGAGATTTCCTCAAAATTTTGTCAGTTAAATTCTGTTTTGGATGCTATCTCTTTCAGTCCCTGTCAGGTCCTGGTGGCAACTACATCCTCTGTGTAACTGCTGCTCCTAGTGACTGAGTTTGGGCACCAGAACTGAAAACAGATTTCTTGCATCTGGAGCTGTGAGATGTGTTTTTGCGTTACCTGCCCCACAATACAAGACCATGGAGAAATTTCATGGCTTGATGCGTGTGGGGACAAGGGCTAAACTAGCAGGAGGGAGTGAGGAAGGAGATTGGAGAAGGCTCAAAGTAGAGGAGAGAAAAAGGGTCTGTGATTCAGTGTGCAGGGAGTTGAAGGAACATGTGGGAACCAGTGGGAATGACAGCCTGAGAGAAGTGTCAATGTTTGTGACAAGCCTCTGGAAGAAGAGAGGTGATAGGAACTGGGAAGTGGTTAGGGAGAACAGGAAAAAACCCCTGATGTGGTAGGTGGATCTAACAAAGTTGATCAGGATTCACAGCCAGGGATAAGGAATTATACCACAGAGAAGGTGACAAAGTTGTGTGGGAGGGAACAATTGATGGGAACACTGACACAGTACATACATCCAAGAGTCTGAATTACGAGTTTGCAGGTTGCTTTAATTGTTTGATTTTTTTTTTTATTTGAATGTCGTTATTTGAAGTTCACACTTGCTTTGTGCATTTATTTGCAGGGGTATAATTCTTCAAAAAAATCGTGTCTCAGATTTTGGTTTGTCTGAACATGCAGTGCTGAAATTGGCAGTGATTCAGGAATTGATTGACAGCTGAATGAGGCAGCCTTGTTGTGGGTGTGGGGGTGCAGGGGGTGCAGCACTGGTCAGAGCATGAAGAGCAGCTTGGAGCGATGAGGGATATGGACTTTTCATCCTACTCTGCTGACACCAGTTGCTTAGAGCCCTTCCTTTCCTATGGAAGGGCTTCCTTTTTTTTTT
>VZTO01011381.1:7502-22165 GCA_013400615.1 Syrrhaptes paradoxus | reverse complement strand
TTTTTTTTTTTTTTTTTTTTTTTTCTTCAGTCAAGCTTGTTAAAATTGAATGCAGCCCAGTACCAGTAGAATGGTAATGTGACCCTATGCAGTGTGTGGCACTGGATAGCAGCTCTTCAGGGGAGCCAGAAACTCTAGAAGGGGCAGGAGAGAATGCAGATGTATAGAGTTCCTCATTAGCAGCATTTACAGCTTGCTAATGGATAACTTATTCCTGTCCTAGTGCAAACGTGTTGACTATGTTTTTGTGTGTTGGGTTTGCTAATGAGCATACCTAGAAAACTCCTTTAGAACAAAAATACTTGCAGTGTATCTTCTGCTGCTCTCATAAGGAACATCTGTTATAAAAATGGCATTTTAAAAAAGTCAATCTTTTTTAAAACAAGATTCCAGATGGTTATTATGAGAAATTTTAATGAGAATTGAGTTTTCAGTAGAATAAAATCAGTTTTATGGGAAGCACCGTGCCAACTGAGTTATTAAAGCTGTACATAAAAAGTATGCACATTTTTTAGCATAACAAATGTATCCTTCTGCCTGCTCTCAGCATTGCAGGAGCAAGTAATTTTTTACTACCAGTCAAAATCAGAAGTTAAACTCCATCAAACTAATAGATATTAGTTAATACATTTTAAAATAATTAAAATTATATAATGTTTTGGAAAAGCTTTTTGGGGATGTGGCAAATCATCACTACAAAGACTGTAAAAGGATAGTATTTGTTCCAATGAAAATACGTTCAGGCACAGGTGAATATGAAACTGAAAATAAGCACTCTCATATATGAACTACATGTTTATATATAAAAAAGAAGTTGCTGGTTGGTTGCACTATAGGTTCAATTGAATTCAGTACCAAAACAACCAGTTTGCAATTAACAGGTGAAAATAAATAGCTTGACTGGCCTGTAGGAGAGCAGCCATGGTACTTTCTGGGCCGTCAGGGGCTCTGCACGTCCTCATTAGGGGTGCTCCAGAAATAGACCACAAGCACCTGATGAAGCAGAAGGGGGAAATACAAGAAAAAAAGATTGCTCTCTCTATTAAACAAGCCTTTCAGAGCACACATATCTTTGGCTCTTTTGAATCTTTCCCTCCACACACCACACTGATGAAGAGCTGATCTTTCTGTAGAGTGGGATGCATCTTCCACATTCATGGAGAATTATTTAAAATAAAACCGTGAGAGTACATGAGAAGTGCGTGCATTATAAATTTGCACTTGCGTGTCTTCTGCCTCACCAGGTGCTTGTGGTCTGTTTCTGGAGTGCCCCTAATCAGGACATGCAGAGCCCCTGACAGCCAAGAGGATACAGTGGGTCACACAACTATGTGTGAAGAGTATTTTATGAAAAGCAGAAGACTAATAGTTGCCAATATCTTCACCATTCCAAATGAGTAGTTGAATGCTGTATTTTTGAATTTCGTTTTTATTATAATGGCTTTGTTCTTTGATATTGGAATTACTAAAAGTGCTTAGGAACAATGGAAATTATAATTGTTATTCCATTCTTCAGAAGAGCTCTTTTATGTGAAAAGTTGAAATTCATTATTGTTGATAACTTAACTCATTACATGGTAAATTCAGATGTTAATGAACTGGACAATGTTAATATTAGGGGATGGATTAGTGAACAGATTTTCAAATAAGATTGATATGGCTGAAGTCCCTATACACAGAACTACTTGCTGGCATTTTGCAAAATATCTTTCATGGCTGATAAGAGGTCAATTTTAAAGCATTAGCAAGTATTTAATTACATTTCCAAAATTTAATTTTCTTTCCATTTCTTTTTTGCTTGCTCTAATTGCCCTCTCTTGTCTTCACTGGACTTTGATCCCTGTTCGGACCATTTCTTATAATGTGTGCACGAGCACAAATTACATTACTATACCAAGTAATTATATTTTCTTATATCTACTCCCAAAAAATAAGATATCTGAGCTGAAGTAGTTTCCCATAAGACAACTCTTTAGTTAAATGTTTCTTTATAACTTTTTTCTTTTATATGCCTTTTCTCAGAATCAATAAGATCAGTTTACATCTATCAGTAACAAAGGCTCAAAGTGTGCTATAGCCAGTAGTTACAAGGGGAGAGGTTTAACTAGCTGGAGATCCTGCTCCCAGCAATCTTCCCGTCTTAAGGCGTTGCACCCTAAGTGGATTTTTAAAGTTTTTATAAATTTGGGACAGATACACTAACTGCAAAACAAGGCAAATAAAATGCACCTTTGGACACTTTTCTAGAATAACATTTTCTAACTGGAATTAATTACATTGACCGTTATTAAAACCAAAACGAGTCTACAGGCATCTTAACATACAGCATTTAAAATTCAGTGCTGTAGGTTATATATTGCAGACACAGCAGGTGCTCAGTTGAGTTCTTGGGAACAGAGATGGTGAAGACTGTGCATGTGTCCGTAAATTTGTGAGGAGTTCTCAGAAAAAAAACACCTGAAAACAGGTTGGCATGTCTGCTGTTAATGAAAGACGAGAAGAGAGGGAGAGATGGATTAATACGGTTTGGATGGTACATTAGTATGATGTCTACTTAAGACAGACTGTAGTATTACATTTGCATATGTTACATTCTCAGTTTCTGAAAGTATTTATTTCTGTTATACATTTGTGTTGGGGAATGTCTTCACATATAAAGTAACACTAATATAAATTCTTCTCTGAACATGCATTCTGCAAATTAAGGTCATGCTGTTTTATCTAGGTGAAAATTTGTAAATATTTAGCATCATTAATTTAAATATTTTTCTCTGCTTGAACACGCAATGTGCAAATTGAGGCCTGACTGGTTGACTGCCTTGGGGAAAAGGGGTGCTTACTTTATGTTGGTAAAGATCACAAAGAAGTTTGATTTTAGAGCCTTGTGCCTTGCTGTTTTTATAGATGGAGGGTGATGGAAAACTGTGGTAGTGTCTGGTCTTTTCTAAGCTTGAGGTAAGCAGGAAAAATGAATAAAGAACAGTGACAAAGTGCTGTTTGGAGACACCCGTGTCTGTTGCGTATCTTCCAGGAGTGGGATGAACTGGTGCCTCTGCTCACCTCAGTTTCATGTCCATATGCTGCTTTTCTGCATAAATTTAATCTCTTCTTAGTAACCTTTGCTTAGGGCAAAACACTGTAGTTTGGTCTCTGCAAATACTGTGTAAAGTTCACTGTCTGGAGTATGTCTGCCTGAGTATTACAGCTGCTGCCCGGATGGTGGGCGCACACAGGGTGGTGCTGACACACCCGTGGAGAGCTGTGCTTACTCTCTGCCCTTCCCTGCACGCTGCTGGGAAGAGTGCTGGTGCCCACGTTCCATGTCTAGCACATACAGAGCACCTTGTGTACTCGTGGGCATTAGCTGCTAGCAAATCAAATGGGCTTCTCACCTGGAGGTCTTGTAAGCAGCATAACGTAACCCATGAAGTCCTGTACTTTACAGGGAAATGTGGGGATGTTACACAGGTGTTTCTGAATCTCTCAGCTTGTTTGTGTGTCGTCTCTTGTAGCATCCTCCTTGCTTTTCCATAATCTAATATAAACTCCCTTGCTCATTATTAGAAACCTCCTGTTCTTCTGTATTGTTGTCTCTTGCCAGTATATAAGCAGAATTCAGCATCAGGTGTGACTTTCCAATAGACTCTTAGCAATGATCATAGTAGGGGGAGGCATCTCAAAAGTTATGATCAACCAAAGTTTTAAGCCATTTTTTTTGAATTTGTCTGCATCTTCCTTGGTATTTATGAGGCTGCAAGAGGTAGAGTCTGTGGATTGAATCACTTACAGGAGAAGGGTTTCATGATGGGTGCTTGAATTCAAAAAGGCGATGTGCTTTTTATTTTGTTTTTAATGAAAAAAGGTTTCACTGCCTACACCACTTTTCTTTCAAGAGAGGGACTAGCATCCTGCAGAGGCAGACATTGCTGCACGTCTTGCTTTTTCTTTAAGTTCAGTTAATGTGATCATGCATCTGATTTGTCCTGCACTGCTGTGTACAGTACGAAAGCAAAAATTAAAAATATCCAACCGGAAAAACCTCACTGGAGCTAAAAAGCTATGAGCAGTGTGGAAAATAAGAATTCCTCGTGACTAAATATACAGTAACATGAACATATTAAAATATAGTAAAAAAGAACGATTTCTTTTTGATTAAAAAAAATACAGTTAAATCAGATCTCTCCTGAATGTTCTGGCTGTAAATTTGTTTAGCCAGTAGAAACCTGCCTTTCTGGTTTATGAAGCCACAGTGCTAACATGTAAAGCAAGATGTTGTGACTCATTTGAACAATTCTTTGTTCTCTCTTGAAAGCACTGCTGATGATATTTTCAAATACACTTGGGTTTACCCCTAAGAATGCAAGCCTCTAGCAAGTCTGAGCTTAATGCAAGGTAGATTATGTAATTTTTGCAGTGTCATATGATGTGAATGTAATTCTGTTAACATTTTAGTTAGTTTTGCTTTGCACAGTTTTGCTGAATTTTGCTGTAATTTTATCAGGGTAAATAAGGTTCCTTTTTCTTAGTTTGCAAAACTTTCTTCAAATGCAGTAGAAATGTATTTCAGGATTGAGAAGTAGCTACTTAGGAATTCATCAGCAGAACTGGTTTCTTAACTCGACTTGAAGAGGCAATTTACTTGCATGAAACCCTGAAATCATGTGGCTTAAAAAGAGATCTTTAACTGAAAATGAGGTTGCAGTAGTTCCAGCAAGGGTCAGGTTTTTTTAACTGAAGATTGCTCCTCAGTGCTGGGAAAATAGGAGGTTAAGGAAGGTAAGGTTAGATGGGTGTGGGAATATCTGCCAGCCCTCATCCTGGCAGTTCCCTTGTGAAGCACTGTCTTGTTGTACATGCAGGCATTGCTGCAGGATGTAAAAAGGATTGGCTAGGAGGACTGCAGAGATTACTGCACACGGTCTGTTGTGGCTGAGGGTAACCAAAGATTTGAGCATCTTGCTACTGTAGAGGTGGAGAGCTCCCAGCTGTCCTAAGTTGGATGGTTTTGCTCAGGATTTCCCCACAGCTGGACCACCTGTTTCTGCAGGACCTGCAGAGATGGAACTGTTAAATGAGCTGTGTCAAGAGAATAAATGAACAGGTGTTTATGTTTTCTCTCAGCCTACAAGAAGTAGTTGAAAAGCTTTTTCCTCATTGTTACCATTTATCTCTGAAAGGAAAGAAGGGAGTCTTTAATGTCAGCCAAACCAGGTGTGAAATGTGTGTGTTTCATAGGGATAATGTAGTAGATTCAGACTCCACTGGAGGAAAGCTGTCCCAAAGACGCTTCACAAAGAGCCCATTGCAGTCCTCAGGTAACAGAAGAAGATGACTGTCAGTTAGGTAGGCTAGCTGAATCCTAAACTGGTGCAGAGTTATGCAAGTTAAAGTCCAATAAGACTTAAGATTCTTTGTTATGTTAGTATCTTTGTTTACTCCCAGGAGCGTGTAATATTACTGTTTTCTGTTGTTTTCTGTTTTGTTGCTGTCTTACTGTACATGCTGAGTGAATATGTAATTACATTTGCTTAGTGTAAACAACATGTATGATGGCTTTAGACTGTTTCACACTGAGAACCTTTCAAGAACATCTCCTGGTTTAAGCAAATATATACTGAATCTGGTGAATAGCATGGATACACAATTGCCAGACTACCAGAGATATTTACCTTGTCATGGCTTGCTTAGAGTGTGAGTGACCATCTGAAATGGTTATATTGTCCCTGCCTGTGTGACTTGGTACAAATCCTGACCAAATGCACCTGCTGAAAAAGAATGGATGCATCTTCACTGTTGTTGTGTGACTGATACTTCACCAGCAAAGCTCAATTAAATTATTTTAAAATCAATATTACTTGCCATTTTAATTTTGAAATTATTTGTTCATAGGCTAAAAGGTGAAATAGCATAAAAAGTATCCTGCAGCTTCCTGTTCCTGTTTCTTTTCTCTCCAGGATTTTACGACCATCTATGGAATTAAAGAAGGTGCAAATTGGTTTATGAAATCCAATCCATTGTAAACTGGTCATTGGCATTGCATCTTTCAAGTGCATGTGTGCTATTCGGTGTTGTGCGACTATGCAGGCCAAGTGTAGGGTAGTTTTGGGGAACTGGTATTTTAGTGCCTATGTAGGTATGTATGAATGTACATATAAGGAGGTGATTGTCCCTCTCTACTCTGCTCTTGTGAGGCCCCATCTGGAGTATTGTGTTCAGGCCCGGGGGCCGCAGCACAGGAAGGACGTGGAGCTCTTGGAGCGGGTGCAGAGGAGGGCCACCAAGATGATCAGAGGGCTGGAGCCCCTCTCCTATGAAGAAAGGTTGAGGGAACTGGGCTTGTTTAGGTTGGAGAAGAGAAGGCTCCGGGGAGACCTCATTGCGGCCTTCCAGTACTTGAAGGGAGCCTATAAACAGGAGGGGGAGTGATTGTTTACAGGGGTTGATAGTGACAGTTTTTAAACTAAGAGAGAGGAGATTTAGGTTGGATATTAGGAGGAAGTTTTTCACTCAGAGGGTGGTGAGGCACTGCAACAGGTTGCCCAGAGAAGCTGTGGATGCCCCATCCCTGGAGGCATTCAAGGCCAGGTTGGATGGGGCCCTGGGCAGCCTGCTCTAGTGGTTGGCAACCTTGCCCACAGCAGGGGGTTTGAAACTAGTTGATCTTTAAGGTCCTTTTCAACCCAGGCCATTCTATGATTCTATGATACATGAAACAGTTAGATAAAATCTAATCCTGAATTATGTGCATATTTTTTGTGGAGTTCAGAGTTGTGATAGTCAAAGGCTCTAACTGATTCTGAGGGGGATTCATTCTGTGTAATTAGTCTCAGTTTTCCTCATGTGTTTGTTGTTGTCTGCCAGGTGAACCAACAAATAAGAGGCATTCATATGAAAGTGAGGTTTCTGTAATGTGTTATCAATAGTACAATGTTCTTTGCAATATTGTCCCCAGCATTGTTTGCAAATACTGGCATAGACCCTTACTGAAGTACTGTTTAGGAAAACAATGGGATTATTTCAATTGAGGGTGTTGGATTGTTCCCACTTCTGCTGTCAGAAATATTTTAGAAGAAAACAAATAAAACCTCATCTGCTTTACAAAAAGTAGTAGCAAAGCAACTGATGATGTATAATTTAGATCTTAAGCGCAAAGTTTTTCCTCCTGATCTTCATTGTCACAGTTCAAGTGACATATCCGTACTGAAAGGAATAGTATGATTTTAGAATTAAATATGTCATGGAGGTTAGAATTTCAATCAGAGAACAGAAAAAATCTAGAAAAATACTAGGTTCACTAGCATCATGTTTATGCAAGTACAGTTCAGTGGATTTTTTTTTTGTTGTTTGTATTTTGTAACTATTAACCTGCAGGCTACCTAATAGTGTTTACAGAATGATTGATTAAATATGTATCAGGGCAACATATTTTCTTCTGTACAGCTGAATTTTTTTTTAAAGGCACGGGGAACTGCCTCCTTTTTTTTTTTTTTTTAAGACAAAGCTAACTGAATGCATGAATGCCACTGCACATAGCTGACGAAGGCAGAGTATCTTTGTGAAAAGGCTCTGTGAATTCTTTCCCACAGAAGTCAACGAAAGGGTCGGTTGTCCTGGGCTACGTATTTCGTCACTTAAACCTAGTGGAGATAGATTACTTTGGCCTGCGCTACTGTGATCGAAGTCATCAAACGGTGAGTAAAAGACACTGCAGATTGGATTTTCCATCTGTAAAATTTAACCTGTTTGAACCATTTGCCTATATAGCATTAGGTTGTCATACTTCCACTAACTTTCACTGTTTTCTGACTCAGGATTCTGGTAATAATTTTGTGTTTGTTTGCATTAAAGTCTTGGAATAGCCATTAATACCTTAGATAGGAACAGAATCAAATGCTATATGTTGTTGAAAACTAAATAAAGAAAGTATAAAGAGGACAAAATTGCGATATGAAAGTAGGCTTAATATTTTTTCCCTTTTAATACTGTGCCCTGAAGCCAGTGCTTGGTGCACAATGCCCTCTGGCTTCACTTGACCCTGCGGTGTCTGTGAAGCAGTGTCCCTGAGTGTGTCATAGGCTGACACACTTGGACCACTTGCTGAACCCCTGTTTAAGAGTGATGTTGGCAATGACCTTTTGGCTGCACCTGAACCGGCTCTGTGTCCTTAAGCCCGTGGGTCTCTTGAGCCTTCTTAACAGGGACTCACCAGACATCTGAGAGCTCTTACCACCAGGAGATTACAGTCCTAAACAGGCAAGAAAATTGAAGCCAGACTGAGATGTTTCAGACAAAGCAGTCAGTGGGTTGGGGCAGCACTGTCTGGAGTGCCCTCCAAAGCATCCTGTGCAAGGTTACTGCAGTCAAAGGTGAGGAGCAGGGAATGCTCAGCAAGTGGGACCAGTGCAATATTCATCGGGTGATCTTCATATTACCTTAATTTTATAAAGTGAGTAATGCCTAGCATGTGGTTAAATTAAGTCAGGCAGTTATGCTTTTAAAGTCACTGTTCCATACTGAGAGTACTGCACAAGACCCTGACCTCAAGAGATGTCATGTTTCATCTAAAAATCATGTTACTGAATTTGCTAAATATTTGCTGATGTCTTCTGTTTAATGGAAGCTGAACATGTAGAGACTGAAATCAGAACAGTGTTAGCAGATTATTGATCACTGCTGAGAGCTACACGCTACCCTAGTCAGTGTATCTTCAGTTCTGTGCCATAGTCTAGACATTTATGAACTCAGTTCTTTGATAAGCTTCTGACCAAGTTTCATTCCATGGAGATGAAAATCAGATTCTGCTGTGAACTAAGGGTTGACTGTTAAAACCAGTATTTTTGATTTCCTGAGGAAATTGAGGTGTGAATAAAGAGTGGGTAGGTATTTTTTGCTCTTGAAAGTGTTTCCATTTTTCCTGTAGAGGCAAATTAAATGGAAATGGCTGATACTGGGAACATTTCAAGAGGCACACAAACTGTTTATTTAATGGTATATATGGCATTATGAAAATAAGAGAAATAACATCTCTTCTGTGAAAGGCTTAACACATAAAGGCACATTTCAGGATGTATCCTGCTAAAAGACTAGATTATTTGATTGTATGATACCAGTGCATTTTGTATTACGGTAGTATGCATGAGCATAAACCCATTAACTTGGCATCTCCAAATACGAATACAGCCTTTCTGCCTTTTTTCTCTCACATGATGCTCTAGTGGTGTAAATTTAATGTTAGCCTTTGTCTTTATGCTCTAGCTAGCCCAAGGTCAGGAAGCCATTGTGCTTCTTGATTTTCTTGTGATTTAGGAAGGTGTTCATCCCACTTCCCTCTCTTGCCTGCTCTTGCACTGACACCAGTCGTGTTGTGGGGATACAGGTTGCACTAGCACATATAGGGAGCTCAAGCCTCTCTCTGCGTGGAGGCTTGAGGCTCTACTGAGGTCTACTGGCCTGTGTTTTGCCTGGCTTTTGTACTGGTGGGCAGGCATCTCTGCCGTCTGCTTGTATTCCTGGTCCCATGAGGGGAGCATTGTGTGTCTCCACCCGCCTGTGGGTTTTCTTTGCAGGGAGATCCCAGGTGCCTGGGAGAGTGGTGCACACATCAGCTCTGTCTTGACATGCAGCTGGGAAGCATCCAGGAGGTAGAATCAGGGACCACAATGGTGGGCCATGTTAGGGAGTGCATCTGCCCTACTATGTAGATGCTGCCACAGTAAACAAGAGTTTCTGCTGTAGTCTTTGCACCAGGGCTGTTTTGTAGGAAAAATATGAAAATGCCTGTTCCTGTTGTTGATCTGTGTATGGGTAATTAAAAAGTTGATTGTTTTATCTGGAAAGTTCATAAATGCATAAACCTGTGCCACTGTCCTTAGTTTTATGTGTTTTATGACAATTGTTGCTAGCTTGCTATTTTTAGTGAAATCTTGTAAGCTCTTAAGAAGGGACAGTATAAAGGGAAAGCTTCCATGCAACAACACCACCTTGTGCTTTAGCTGTAAGCATATATTCAGTTGTGCACCGAATATGACTAAAACTCTATGGGCTGTTGTGGGAATTAGTCCTGTAATGGCTGGCAAGAAGCCTAGATATGAATTTTGGATTGGATATGTTTTGGATTGGCCACAGTAAATTTCCTAAGGGAAGGGGAAGACAGTTACCTTGCTAATTAGTTTTAAAACCATGCTCCTGAGTTAGTCTGAGACAGAAAAATGTGTTTGGAGGTTTGGCTACCTACTAATACATTGCTTCTGGTGGGGAATATTTTAATATTTACTCTGACAGTTTTTTTGTCATACCATATATTTAACAGAATGATGAATAAAGCAGAGTGGACAAAACTATTTTAAAGAAGACAACCCAGTCACAAAATAAATATTTTTTTATTGAGGGTTTGAAAGAACTTGTTTAGTTATTTTCCTCACTACTTTTGCATGCCTCAGCACTTCCATGTGGTCTTTTAAGTGCTGTGTTGGTGTACTGCCTCTTATGTGGGTGGTATCATAATTATTTTAGTAGTACTGGTAGGGCTCTAATCAGTGAAGAAAGTTTCACTGTGCTATGTAGTACATGAATGCATAACATTAAAATGGTCTCTTCCTGAACAGCTAACAAACCGGTTAGCTACTGAGAGAGAATAGCTGAATGCAGCAGACAGATTGACAGAACTGGATGGCGCTGGGAAGACCATCAACAGTAGGAAAAAGTGTAGATTGGATGACGCTGTCTCTAGGGTAGTAATTTGGTCATATTACACAAATTTCTCTTTATTGACATTCCAGGTTCCCTTGAACTCTGCATGTTAAAAGGACAGTATTTAATTTGCAAAATCAAGTTCTTCAAGGCTAGGGGTTGCCAGAACACTTTCTCCATGAAGTGTGTAAGCTTTATCTATCTTGTGCTCTGAAGAAGACAGGACTCCTAAGCAAAACCAGGAAGTACCTTATAATAATTATTTAAAATACAACATTTAATAATTAATTCAAAATCTTGTAATAGAAAACTGTGCGACAATAAACAGATGGGTTGAACTAGGTTGTTAGCAGTGTTTCCTACCCTCTGACTGCTTTTGGTGCACAAACTACATGGTGTTTTTTAATGTATTATCTTTTTTGGGGCAAATACTTTAAAAGAAGGACCAGCTTTCTTTAAATGCCTCTGAACCTCATTGTGCCTCATCATTATCCCTTCACCTGGGTCTTTTGCATTGCTGCACAGACTGCTGACACTCTAATTAAGCTAAGCTGAGCCCAGATACAGTCTTCATGCTTCTTAATGTGGATGGTCAGCTGAGTCCTGGTTGACAGGGCATTTTTGTCTTATGCCTCATCTGCCAGATATGCGGGACATTGTGCCCCATGTGGTATTTTCTGGCAAGATATAGTCACCAGAATCTGTGTTGCAGAAGCTGAAGGTGGCTTAGAAAACTCTGTCCTGCCTTTTACTCTGATCACTTTAGTGTTTGGGGAAAATAGTGACCCAGTGATGTACCTCTCCTGTGGTGGAGGAGGGGCCAAACGCTGGGTAGGTTGGTGTTAGGAGGGCCATGCAGGTCCCCTGCCTCTCTCAGTTCTGGTTCCCACCATGCTGCAGCTCCTAGGTGCTCCCTGTGTAGTCTGTTTGCTACTGCCTTTGTGACATCTCCAGTGTGCCTTAAGATAGTTGTGCTAATGACTATTCTGGCAGGAGGGCAGTATTTTCTTAATGCACACGAAAGAGAGAATGGAAATGGCAATTTTAACACAAAATGTCTCAGGAAAAGCTGCACAGAATTTGGTGAAGGAAAGGGTACTTTTGAAGCCCAAAGACATTCCCTTGTCAAATCACAAAAGCCTGCTGAAGAGTTATACTATTAGAGCTTATCTTACAAAAAAAGATTTTGAAACCCCCTTATTGCAGAAAGCTAGACAACCAAAAGCATTTTAAAGGTCTGTTGGTAGTAAAAGCTTTTGCTTTACTTCCATAAGCCTGGCTGCACTTTACAATCTCACATTGTGTCCCCTCACCATCACTAACCAAACTCTCATGCTAAACCTGCCTAACCTGAAGCTGCAGGAGGCATGTCTGCTTTGTACTACAGGCTGTGATGCAAATATCCTTCTTTTCATATCTGATATAATGCTATATATATACAGTGTCCTGATATTCTCTTAGGGCTCTAAGGGGAGAAATGCAAATATGGAAAGCTGTATCACAATGTTAATTTAGCATTGCAGCCAAGCTAATTTCCTCAGCCCCAGTCAGTTCAGGTGCGGTGCTGTGCAAATACATGTGTCCTGCTCCAGGATCTGGAGCTACCATGAGATGGGCAGTGCTCTGTCTGTGTACCACACATCTGCTGTGTAGCATAGGTTTGGTTTTTCTCCCCTGCTATGAGGAAGGTCTGTTTTGAGCATACGGACCTGAGAGCACAGCAGGCATGAGGTGGCCCATGGGAGTATATTTGCAGCTTCCTAGCCCAGGTCTCAAGTTTCTTGTGAAGGTGAAGTTCCTGCTGTGAGTCACTGTGCTGCAATGGTAGATCAGGTCAGCTGTGGCAAAGCTGAGCACAGGACCCTGTGCCATGAATTGTATAACCCTGCTGTGCAAACTCGTGTATCTGAAAGATGTTTCATGATCCATCCAGCATGATTAATAAAGTAACTGGACTGTGCTCAGATTGACAGGTTACTAACCAAATTGGATAGGGTAAAAGACCAAACAGGGTGTGTGTAACTTAACTGGAGAAAGAAGGACATGATTTTAACAAAAGGTTTGCTTATAATAAAGTCTATTCTGTAGTGAGTTACTACCATGTAATGTGGTGTTTTTTTGATCTCAATTTCTTGGAATTTTGATATCAAGATCTTAGAAAAATAGATGAACTGTACTTAGTTTGTATTTTGTTTTTGTATGGATTTGACATTTACAGTAAGCATGGTATACTACATTGCCTAGAAAAAGACTTGTGCTTCTTAAAATAGATGAAAAGACCGTGAAAAGAAAATAGAGACTGATAGTATTAGAAGCTAGAAATTTTAGAAGGTTGTTAATGGATTGAAACAACCTAGACAAAGCTGATGGTCAAGTGATTAAAAGGCGTAAGCTTTTAGAGTATATCAGAATCCACAGAAAACCCACACTGGCCACCTAATATTAAATATAATCGATATAACTTCAGATTCTAATTAAAAAAAACATAGAAGTATGGAATACATATTTGTATTTTGTACATAGGAATTACCTGGTGATATATACATTTGTTATGTATTAAGGATGTCTTGAGCTTAACAGCTTTTGGATCTTTGCACTGAACATTTGCAGTAAAAACTGACAAAAAATTTCCAATTGTTAGTGTTGTCTTAGGTTGTGTAAAAATCAGTATTTTTCAATTATAATCTGAAATTATAATGTGTTTTCTCTTGAAAATGTGGTTTTCCTTGCTGTAAATGTGAACAAAAACGTGACATGATGGGTACAGCTTCGTAAGAATCTGATTAAGATAGCCCAGGATTTAGTTTGAAGTTGTTAGATTTTTCTCTGCAAGACACTTCGTTGATTGATACCACAGCAAACATTTCAACCTAGTTAATATTTTGTTTCAAACAGGTTAATGGAATTTGACCCAGGTTTAACTCAGTGCAAATTCAAGTAGGTGAAGATTCCAGATTGATGGAAAAATGTTTGCAGTCATTTAAAAAGGATAAATATGAAATAGTGTGTGGCTCTTGGATGCATACTGCTTACGCATCTGGTTTGTATGGGATCAGAGGACAATTGAACCCATATATTCTTAGATATGCTATACTTTAAAACATCTTTTTTTAATAATTTCTAGCTAAAAATTAAAAAGGAATTATTTTCTTTAATAGCATTGTACATTTATAATCAGTCTTAGTAAAGAAAAATACTAAATCAAACTAATACTATATGGTCTTTGTGAATAACAATTAGTAAACTAGTAGCCATCACTTTAGTAATTGGATAGTTGAACTGATTAGGACTATTTAGAAATCATAATTTTTTTCCCATTTCTGTAAATATTAAATTCTGCTTTCAGATTAACACAATTTATCACCTGCAGTTGGATGGGTATATGCTGGGCCCTTCACCCCTTTCAAACAGCAATGGTGAGCTGTTTGTAAGTCAGATAACCCTTGATGTCTGTGCAGGAGAGATACAGGTGGGGAATCACTGACAAGTGGCGTGCTTGCTGCCAAACAGATAAAAAGAATGAGGCTGGGTGTTGGAGCTACTTTGGCATTCATGAATGCAGGGTTTGTTGTCAGCACCTGCTCTGCAAGTGTATTGGATTAATAAGACACTCTGCTTTTTCATTTCTCTTGGCACTTTAATGTGTGAGCTCAAAATTGTAACTATACCCCAACACTATTTATATGTGTATGCAAACATTTAACATGTATCTAATACACATTATTATGTATGCGTCTGTGTAGGTACCTTTGAGGGCTCTGTTGTAGGCATTCTTGGTTTTGTAAATGTTCTCATCTTTATTGTCTAATGGCTTGAGAAATTCCTTTTCATTATCCATGAAATTCCATTCATCTTTGGCTTCTAAATAAAATGTTAGAAATCCTCCTCTCTTTCCCCCACCCCTTGCATTCTTCAGGAAGGTTTTGGCAGACTTTAATAAATAGCTACACAGTGATTTTAAGTGTGGATTTGTG
>VZTO01011380.1:63095-86905 GCA_013400615.1 Syrrhaptes paradoxus | reverse complement strand
AACCACGTATAGAAATATTTTTGTCTGTGCTTGTTTGGAAGGTATTTGAGACTGAAAATATGTAACTGAAGAGCTGTATGCATGCGGCACACCTCTGGTGAGATTTGTGATGTTATTTTTAGTTTTGTTCAAATCCCTTAGAAAAAGACAAAATTTAAAAAAAACACACTTGAAGCGGGATGGCTTTGAATTTGTTTTTTTCTCGGTAAAGTTGGCTTTTTATTCAAGAGAGCTTCACAGTCATCATCTCTACTAGTTTGTTTTAGGCAATAGCTTTAATGGCAGTAGAGGTTAAAAAAAGAGGAAGTCCCATCTGACAGTCATTTCTTCTCTTAGCTGGATTCCTAGTTAAGCGAAAGACAAACTAATCCTGTCACTAACATCCTTTCTTTTCTGTGATTGTGTTCTGCCCCAGGATGTGACTGTAGATTCTGTAAAGGTTTGCAAATTACAGTGTGGGTGGTTTTTTTCCTGATTACTACTCAATTTTGGAGTGAAGGGCTTTTATTTTCAATGCAAATCTAATGGAAAACTGCACCCTTGGAAAGATATAAAATGATGAATGTGTGTCACAGGCAGATCTTAGCAGGGGAAGTCTGGAAGCACAGCCATGTATACACTTCTCTGTCTCCACAGCTCTATTGCTGAGACATGAACATCTTTGGCTTGTGTTGGGAAATCAGTTTCCACCCGGTGAAATCATTGCTCAGTTAACACAGGGCAGTTTACGTCTCCCTTGGCATCTCTGACTATTGTTTTGATACATAATAGCGTGATGGAATAATATGTACTCCTGCCACAGTAGTGGTTCCCTGCCCTGATGAGAGATAAGTGGGGGACTGACAAGTCAGTCATTTATGCATACCATAAGCATGATTTTATCATACCAAGGTAATGTTATTTGAATAGAGATTGTCTATTAGCCTGGCTGTAACACTGTTAGATAAAATTCATTCATGTCACTAATGCCTGTTCTCTAGTGTGCAGCACAACGTAATATAAAAGCTTCAGGCAATTAATTTCACTAATGATGACTGAAAATGTAGATGACTTGTTCCTAGCTGTTTTCTGTTTTCGGTCACTTGTTGAGGCCAGTAGGGGACCTAAATTTAAAGGATTTCAGAAGTGTTTCAAAGACTGTCCTGGTTTTAATCTTCCCTGAGGTGCATGAGGATTTGTGGTACTTTTGGGCTTGCCTGAAGCCACGAGAGCATCTCGGATGCCTCATCCTTCCAGCAGAGGCATTCATATGGCACAGATACACTCTGAGAAGGGCATACATTTCACTTAGCAAAGAATAACCCCTCACATTAGACCTTTGCTCTGGTGCAGAAGTTTTGTGTAGCTTTGACAGGAAGAAAACGTGTCCCTTAACTCCTTGTCTCTTCCATCCTGACAGACAGCTCTCATTAGTCCCGTGGTCCCTACGGCTCAGGACGTGGGTTGCTTGAGGAGAGCCACTGCTTTTAGATGTTCTTTTTCTATCTCCATGGAGATAGAGCTCTCCGAGCTTCTTGACTTCACTGACCCACCTCAACTTCCTATGCCCCAGACGAGAGAGACTTTGCTAAATAAAGGTTTGATTCACAAGTTTTGTGGTCAGGTATATAGTTACAAGCAAAAACAAATACAAAGCCTACTTCTTGACTGTGCTTGATAATGGGATAAGCAAATAGGAAGGAGAAAACTATATGATAGTCACTGGGAGACTGCTGAGAAACCACTCTCTAGCTTATAGGTACAGCTGTGTTTTCAACAGCCTTCCTTGTCCTACCAATCCTTATATTGTTTCTTACAGTTTGTTTTGGGAACAAATCTGGGTGCCAATCCAGAGTGTTTTGGGGATATTTAATGGTTTGTTTCCCCACCCTGCCCCTCCACTGACCCTCATTTGCTTCATCAGTCCATCAAGGACTGATAGCAGACAGCTATACTGTTAATAACTATTCTTGGCTCTGCCCATTTTGCCAACCACCCACCTTGACTTTGGTCTGATGATGGATGTTCTTCATCCAGTCGGAGCTATTTTGTGAGCTCTGGATGGTTGATACACCCCTGTCAAATGTAGAACGCATCAGTTGTAGCAGGGCGTATAGCTGTTACTTCTGACAACTTAACGGGATGATGCTTAAGGTGTACATGTAACAGACCTACTTCCAGGTGTCTTGTCCAGACTGCTTTCTGGTCTATAATTGTGCAGTTTTTAGGGGAGCATGAGGACCAGTACATGGCAGGAATAGGGGTGTTTGTTTCTCCTGCAAGCTTGTTCTGTTCTTCATGTAATTTCGCTGTACTGTTATAAACCCTAAATGTGAATTTTACACGTATGTTGATAAAATAATTTGTAGCACTGAATTTGCAGTTTTCAAATAAATGGAACTCCTTTTTCTTAATATCACTACGGAAAGTTTCTGCTCCTTCTTGCTGCGCAATCTTCTTATTTCCCCTTTCTCCTGTCTACCACCATCTTGTACCAAGATGTGTGACTGTGTGGGTTATGTTCAGCATTTTGACTTCATTGCAGCCTTGTCTTTGCCATGCACTGTTGAGGTGACTGGTGCTTTTCAACATGTTGCTAATTTGTGGCTACGCATATACTACACACATTCATGTATTTCTTCTTTATTCCAGAGATGGTGATGTTGCTGGAATGGTGGTCAGGCACCGATTGCACTCTCTACACTGACCCAGAGAGTTACCGCAAGTATGGAAAGGAGAATGCCATCGTAATCCTTAATCACAATTTTGAAATTGACTTTCTCTGTGGCTGGAACTTTTGTGAAAGATTCGGGGTCTTGGGGGTAAGTTTTGCTTAGCATTTAAACTTCCTTTTCTTTGATGCTGAAAAAAATCAAAACAAATTCTTTGTGGTTTTTTGCAGTGCAAGGAGGTAGAATACTGAGACAGGATTGCTTGGGCATTCACACAAGTTTTAAAAGCATTGAAGTTAAGCTGCTGAAGGAGATATTTTTTTAACCTGTGGAGGTCATTACAGTTGTTTCTCTCTGTGTGCTTGCTAGGTAACTATTACAGTTCACTGAGCTGCAGAAAGATGAGCTGTTCTGTGATTCTTTCCCAGTAAATTGTAGAGTTTGTTTGCTTGCTCCAGTGCAAGCAAATCAACAGCTAAAGTTTGAATGATGTAGTCCCTTGTCTCTTAAAGAGCTGCCATCTCAAGTGAAAGCAGTAACCAGGTTATAGCTAGTAAGAGATATGGGGGAGGAATGAGTTATCCCTAGTTGAACAGACTATTACATTAGGCTAGGAGTACATGCGCATTTGTTTTCAGGGTTTGTTTTTTGTTTCCCCTGTCAGCTGACGGGGATTATTCAAACTCACTTCCTAAGCCAGTTTCATTTAGTTCTGCGGTGGTGGCAACGTTCCCTACCTGCAAGGGATTTAGATAAGAGTTCCTTCCTCCTAAAAGCAGACCAATAGCTGATTTTAGCGGTCTTCTGCATGCATCCTCTTCTAACTTTGCTACTGGCCACTGTCAAAACTCCTGACCCTGGACTGTGTGGACCTATGACTTTTTGTGGCCTTTCCTTTGGATTATTTGCATTTTCTGTACATTTGGGCGCCACTCCAGCCACTTTCAAATTATAGTAATGACAGTCTGCTTAAAAAAATAAAAAAGAGGCCTTAAAACTGGAGGAAAATGAACCTAAGCATTACAGGCCCTACGTATTACCAAAATGACTGTTGGCTCCTCATTGCTGGGGGCCAATTCTACTGCCATGTCTACAGCTTGAGCACAGAGCTGGAGGATAGCATGAGACAGCAGGAGATGTAGGAAGACCTGTTCCAGGCAGGCAGACGTACATGCCAAAGACGTTTGCCCTTTTATGTGCTCATTCTACAGTGGTGCTTTACTATAGTCTATCTAATTTTGTAAGCTTACTGGCTACAGTTCTCTGAATAAAGCTGTGTTTTAGAGGGTCAGGTGCTTCCTCAGAAAGCACCATTGTAGAAAATTAAAGGATTATTTCTGTACAAACTAATAGGGGACCTACAAGGTCAAAAATCTCTTGTTTTACATTGGTGCTGTGTGGTTGGATTCAATATCATTAGCTTTAATTTTTTTTTTAATAATTTCCCAAGGTAATCAGGATTTATGTTTTGATTTTTAATATTGTTCCCTACGCATAAGAAAACCACTACGTAGAAGCATAACTTTTGAACAGTTACTGTGCTGCATTAACTGAAAATAATTTTTCCTTGTTTTTAGATGCTTACAGTTATTACTGAGTTTGTATTTTTGCTAATCTTAGAATTCCTTTAGGAACTGATATATTTTGGGTTTTTTTAAGTATTTTTTTAAAAACTATTTAAGTCTTGAGTAATGTACTGTGGTTTTACTTCCCAGAAACTGTTCCAGGAAGAAATAGTTCCCATGTGTTCTCGTTTGCATAGATGTTTTTACACAGCAAAGAAGTGCATTTCCCTATTGGGGCAACCAGTCAAGGTTCATCTTAAGCCAGGTTAAAAAAAAAATAAGGAAAATTGCACACAATCAGTTTCCTGATTGTCTGTATTGGCGTATTGGTACTTGGAGCAGTATGGGGAGTGGATGAATGTGTAGGGATGTGGGGTGTAGCTTAGTTTGACACTGTGCTGCCTTACACGAGTTTGCAGTGCAAGAAGCTTCAGGGTTTGGGGTGGCAGCACAACTGGGAACGTAAGACCCATTATGTTGAGGGATGTTGTTAGGAAAAGGAGTTACAAGACAAAGACAAGCATCCAGAAAGATTTCCAAGTGGTGTCCCAACCTCCAGCATTTTGTGGCTCAGGGATTTTGTGAGCCAGTGGGGTTTTATATTTAGTGCTGTTTAATTTTATACTCCATGAAGTTTCTATGCAAACTTTAGGTATCTACCAACATCTTACTAAGCTGCTCTCATGTCCACTGCTACTGAAAGTGAAATCTTACACATGCCATCCTATTGCCTGCATCTGTGCTGGTGCTTGTCCGCCCTGTTTTGGCGTGTTTCAGTCACCCTTTCTCTCTCCCTTGCCTTAACTGATCCAACAAAGAAAGGAGAGAGGTGACTGGGGATGGAGAACAGGGAGAAGGTGAAGACAGCTTAGGGCCAAGGGAGTTGGGACTGATTGTGCTCGGCTGCAGCAGGCAGACCAAATGGCTTTATTGCGACATCCAGCTGTACCCTGCAGCCCTGCTAGAAGACGGCAGTGCTCTTAATAGTGTCACAAGCATGTGTCCAAGCTCTCAGTATTTTACAGCTTGAACTTTAATTAAATGAAGCCATTAAATGCTCTATTTTTTTTGCTTGTTTTTTTCTCATTTAAAAACAAAATGACATAATTCCTTGTGTTAATCACGATATGAAAAGTGCCCCTCCTGGTCTTAGTTGCAACATTCAAGCTTTCTCCCTTCTCCTTGTAGCCAAATTGCCCCAGTCCCAACAGGTTTATAATGCTCTGTCAATGTAGTTTTGTTTTTATCAATGTGGTTTTGTTTTGATCAGTGTGGTTTAGTTTTTTTGCTGTTTGTTGGGGGTGGAGTAGGAATGGTGTAGTCTTTTGCATGTTGTTGTTAGGTTTGTGAACCTGGGTCCTCTTCTAATGACTCAGGTCTTGTACAGTGAAGGCGTGAGGTTCTCTGCTTTCATGAAGGTTTTTAAATGGCTATGGAAGAAAAGCTAGCAAAAAGAACGAAAGAAAGTGCTAAGAATTTGAGAAGTATGTGTGTGTGGAGGAGGGGGGAAAACCCAATGATTATTCTAACATTTATTTTACTTTTTAATTTTTTTCTTTAATATGATACTTTTGGAGCACCCATCGAAAATGCTAGGGAGCACTGGATTGACAGTGCTAAGTGAGAGCCAGAGATCTACTCATTTATAGTGAAGAGGAGAGAACCACAGGAAGGAGCAATTCTGTGTTCGCTTTTACTCTTGCAAGTTATTGTAGCCACTGAGATTGTCTTGCTAGCTGCACTTGGACTCTATGCAGCTGTAGTTACTGGTGTGTAATTGTTCACAGCACCAAACCTTAGAAGATTGTTTTGGTTGTTGAAAATGAGAAGGAAGTGAACTTCACAAAAACTAGAAGTCAGCAGGGATTTTAGGCAAACCCTGTGTTCAGCCCAAACTATTAATCACTTACATCTGTATTCCACTTGTGGTTTTTTTGTGAAGGGATGTTCTTTTTGTCTTCAGCCCTTGGCACTCATCAGCCGCATGTATCCGCCTCCTTGTGCTGCCAGACCTCAGTGATTTCTGCAGGAGGGAGGGAATATAGGGGTGCTTGATGCTAAGTCATCATCATGCTGCCATGGGTGGCGTGGACGGGAGATGCCCGAGTCCTGACTCCTCCTGACACAGAGGTGGCTGCAACAAGCTGTGAGGAAGGAGGAGCTGTGCTGCCACCTTGGCTTTCTGGAGAGCTGGAAACAGCACAGCCCCAGCAGGTCGGAGCTTTGTCTACACCAGTGTTCCCTAATAAAAGGCAGGGCTGTTGTGATTCTAAGCCAGGGTGACTGGGATGACTGCATGGTGGATGCTCTGCTTTTCTACCCCATGCCAGGGCCATGTCTGGGGGAGATGCTGAGTCTGGTGTCTGTGTGCTGCTCTGCTCTGTAAATAGAGATGTGGTCTTGGTGACAGGTCCCTGTGCTCTGCTGCATCCTCCCCTTTTCCTGCCTGTGACATTCCCGTCTTAGGACTTACCTTCTTCTCAGTGGTGGACAGCCTAGATACTGTATCAACATTTAAACACATTAGTAGCAATTAGTTTCTTCAAGGTGTGTGCTAAGAATGCCTTTGAAAACAGACCTACTGGACACCAGAACTTGAAATCAGGACGGAGGCATGTTCTGAGGGAGGTGTTATTCTGGACTTACACTAAAAGCACACTACTACACTCTCTGCCAGGATTCACTGCACCCTTCTGCTTCATTGCTTGATCTGATCAAGCAGTGATAAAATAGCTTTTTTAGTAATTTTAGTAACCTTTTTTCTGAGATTAAGACATTTATATTAGCAAAAATTGCCTGCACTTTGAAGCTAAAGGTACTGGTTTATCTGTTCATCTTCTGGTGTCTTGAGTTTCAAGTTATGAATGCTGGTGGTCTTTCTACCTTGACAAAACAAACATTATTCCAAGTGACTCACTGAAATATGTGCATTTCCAAAAGAGGCCATAGTTATTTACTCCTTGACAGGGTAGACAAGGCAGAAAACCATTATGAAAAACTAGTTGTTAACTTATATTGCTTTAAGTTTCTCACAAAAGAAATTGCTAAGCAAATGTAATAACTTTAACCCTAACTATCTGTTCTATATGTCAGGAAACCCAAATTTTATTTAAAAGTTATTTATGTTGAAACTTACTGTTGGAAAAAACTGACATGGCCTTAAATATAGGTGTGAGAAGAGACTTTTGACAGGTTATGGTATGGGACTGATAGGTGTGTAAACACAGTAATTCATTTGTGCATTTTAATATGCACAAATTAATTTAATAAAATATTAATAGAAGTTATGTAATTGGTCATGTCGGCAGCCAAAACTACATTGTTATTTCTATTTAACACATCATCTTAGCATATGCTTGGGCACACATCCTCTAAAATGTTACTGTGTTACCTTTCAAACATGGAAAAGTTTTATTCTGTATGAAGCATTAGAAATTAGGAGCCTAACTAAAAATTAGGTGCCTTGATAAATTTCTGGAACCATGGTTTTGAGGGACTAAAGAAACGTTATCTTTCCATCTTGATGCCCCAGAGAGTATCATATGAAGGAGTGCTATATTTCAAAAATAGAGCACACAGAATCATGAAAAGTATGTCAATGCTGAGGGCAGCCTGAAGAGCAAATAATTTATGAGGCAGATTGCTGCTGCTAATGGTTTGCAGCTACAATTAATTTGTTTTGAAACTGTGGAACAAATTTGGTTAAATATCCTCAGCTTGCAAGTTGCTTTTGTGCCATTTGTTGCATTCTGTGATCGTGAGGTGTTGAATAACTGAGGCTGGACACAAAAATCAAGATTTTCTTTCTTTGACAGCATAGGTGTGCAAGTGCATGTAAAATAAGCTTGTAAAAGTGTTTTTTTAAATGTGATGTTAGTGCAGTTATTCACAAGAAGAGAACTTCACAGGTATTTCCATCTGAACAAACATGTCCAAAAGAAATTAACCTGGATTAAAATGCTGTTACTATAGACAAGTTGTCTATACCCCATCCAGTGGTAATTTAATTAGGCGTCTGTTGGAATTACGCAGTTCTGACTACTGAGAATATTTTGCTTTCTTCAAGAAGGCAGCTTACATGGAATAAATCAGCAGTTTTAAATGCAGTTTGTTCTGTTGAACAAGCTGAATTTGAAGGTTAGAGGTGACTGTCGCATATCTACCAAAGCACTTTGGTAAAGGAAAAGTTAGTCAAGGCCGAAATCAACTAGAGCTGTATTTCTCCTCTCAGTATTTACACAGAAGCTGTGCATGGGTAGATGACTGGAACAGAATAGATTGTAGCTCTACTTATTGTAAGAGAGATGGTGGCTTCTGAGGAGAGGCCTAATGTATTCCTCCCACACGAGAGCACTCTTGTCAGTATAACGCACTGAAGAGCTTCTTTTCTCTAATTATTTCTGTGTCGTTAGCCTTCCTTCTACTCCTAGGATAGGTAGGGTGCACAAAATAGCATAAAGTGATTTCGTTTCTTTTTCTGTGCATCTGAGGAGTTGTACACTCACGTGTTTAAAAGAGTGCTTTTCAATTTTAAAAATGCGTCAGCACACAAAATGAATAAGAGCGTGCCCTGGGGAAGAATTCATACATCTGTTCTGCCTTTGTGGCTATTCCTGTGCTGTGTGACACCTTAGCTCACAACATCATTTCTTTGTTTCACTGGGGGGGGTAGGAAGGTGTCAGCTGCTCTCCTGCCCCTTGTTTAACACTTTTTAAAATATGCAAAACATTAGAAAATAGCTTGCTTTTTGGACTAGGATTCCTGTGTTTTAAAGTCTGGGAGGGAGGACTATCAGATTGTCTTTTCTGCCTGTACTCTGAAGGGCTTGTACATCCTACGTAAGCTCACTTACATTTGTGTATGGTAGGTGTTATGATGCAGAACACTCACTGTAAATGAACTTTCAGAGCATGGATTTTTTTTTTTTCCATTTTTAGGGGTTACACTGTTGCTGTTCACCTCCTTGTGCAGTGGCTTGTGCTGGGCTGTGGCTGAGGGCTGCCCTGGTTGTGGCTGAGGCAGGCAGTAGTTCCCTAAGGTTCTAGCCCTCCCTGCTCAGCTAGGAACGCTTTGCATCTGTTGGGGATTCCTGGGGCAAAGCCGAGGCTCAGCCGTCTTCCTCAGGCATGTATGGGGGAGAGGAATGGAAAAGCCTGTTTCTCTGTGGCTGGTTTGGGGAGCTGGCAGAAGAGACTGGGCTCTGTGTTGCTGCTGCCGTAGAATAGGGACTAACATCCAACATAGCTTGAAATTGAAATGGCAAAAAGTGTGCTGAATCCTGTGGCTGCCGAATCCTGCGGCTTCTCCTTGGGGGAGGGCTGAGCCCATTGCTGAAGTTCTTGAAATAGTCAAAAGGGAGTGCTTTATTACAGAGATTGTTAAATTGTTTGACAGAGATGGTTCCTGCATTCTCAGAAATGGAATTGTCTCATGTTGTCTTCTGCTCCACTTCTGTGTAATAGTTGCTAGTGGAGTTATGTAATGTGCATTTGCCTACCAGTCTTATAAGCTTTTTGATAACTTAATTATTTAAGGTATTTTCCTCCTCAAGGAATGAGTGCAGATGAGAAAAATGAGCTGAGATAAAGAATTGGGTCAAGTTTCTTCCCCTAGTAACCAAATGAACAACAATGACCAACAAATAAAAGCATATAATTTATGTTTACAGCAATTTCTACCAGTAAATAATTCCTACTAGTCAAATGCAATGTGCAGAAACCTATCAGCAGAACACTTTTATGGGATGGCTTATAATGATATCACAGACGCAAGCTGGACTGTAATTATTCTATCTGTCCTCTAAGAAAATGTCGCTTTTTCAGGAAGTGCTGAAGCAACAATTTTTATACAAACATATGTGCCATTTTATTGATTAAATAACAAAGTGAAAGGTAAGACAGGTCACCAAAGCAAGCTAGCTTGGAAGACAGGAAAGGAGCAAGTGGAAACAGTTCTCGTGCCCAAAGGCATGAGCAGGATTTGAGATTTGAGACTTACTGAATGCTTGATAAGCCATAGATGTTTTGTGGAGAGTCTGCACAAATCACTTCAGTTTCTGTCACGCCTGTGAGACAGGACAGTACTATTTGAACTCCAGAAGCATACTCTGCAGAGAAATTCAGTAGTGTAAGTATTTCTGCCCTTCCATAAACAAATCTAAACCAAAATGAAGTATTTCTGTTGCTGTTATTGTTTCTAGTGTTGTTTAAGGCTTCCTCCATTTGTAAACCATGTGTATGCATCAACATACATACACACACACACGTATATTTATTTAATTCTGGAAGATTTCTTTCATGCGGATATCTGAGATCAGATTTGGCTGTTCAGTCGTATGAGGAAAACTTATTTTTCTTTGTTTTGCTTTTGCACTGGTGTTAAAACTGTGACTGGTCATCATGAATCAATATATTAGTGTCTAACTGTGCAAGTGTCATGCCCACAGAGAACTCTAAGTGGTGTAACTCTGTTTTACTTGCTTTGACTCTGTCTTGCAGAGTTCCAAAGTGCTTGCAAAGAAGGAGCTCTCCTACATGCCTATCATTGGCTGGATGTGGTATTTCCTAGAGATAGTCTTCTGCAAGCGTAAGTGGGAGGAAGATCGGAAAACAGTCATGCAGAAGTTGCTGAATCTCCGGGACTACCCTGAAAACTTTTGGGTGAGTGATGGCTAACAAGTGGAGTGCAAGGTGCTGTAGTGCTTGGGAGGGACAAACGGCATGGATAATATGTGATAGTTGCCAGGTTGCTCACGAGAACTCTGATTCATGAACTTCCTGGCAGTATCAGGAGAGTGTTCTCTAAGAGTTGAATTCTTTCTTGAATTTCCCATATAAAAGTCTGTCTTTTCTATTTTCTTCCTCTGGACCCCTAAAGATGAGATGTAAAAATACCTTCACTGTGATCCATTCAGTAAACTTTGTGCTCCTCTAAATACAGGAGTTGGAGAAGAGTAGATGCAGGGGTTCATGGCGGTGTAACACATGCATGTGATAATGTTGTATTGAAACACATTTGCTGTGTTCTTTACCTGAGCTCCCCTCTCAGATTGCAGAGTTCATAACAGTATTTTCTCCCATTTCCCTGTGATTCTGCCATTCCTGTGAAGGTGCTAAGTCAGACATGGCCCAGTGGAAGTGGAAGCCACAGATAAGTACCTGGTCAGAGAAGTGGTCCCTGGGGCCATCAGCTGTGTTTCAGAGAGAGGATTGGTGTCACCTTCAGTAGCAGGAAGATGTTACTTTTTTTGCATCAGCATCATTTTTTTTTAGTATTGAGCCTGCCTAGCATTTCCTAGTCTGGGAGTGAAAAGTCTTTGAATTTTTTCTCTTCTCAGTAGTCAGAAAAATACTAGTTCTCATGAGCTGGTGATGGTGAGAGAGGGGCTCAGTTAAGGAAGTGGTACCTTAAGCAGCCTCACAAGGGCCTACAAAAACTATTGCTTAAGAAGCAGTTTCCTAGTGAAGATATATGCTGTATCTCTCATTTCCTGAAACAAAACTTTTTTTTTAATTGTCATTGATTTAAATGAGCTCTAAGCAATTGAAACCAAGCTCTGTGCTTGGATGATGACTAAATGACTTCTAGGCAGAAGGCTGTCTAGCAAAGGGACAATTCTTGGTTTCTAGTTCTAACCTCTCTCATTGGGATTTGCCTGTGCTCTGTGACTCTTAAAAGATGGATGCCCTTCCGTACACCTAGGCAGTTCAGCCCGAATTGGTGAGCACAAACCACCACCATCCTTTATATACTGCTGTAGAGGGTTTACTAAGAAGCAGCTGTACCTGTAGTAAGATACAGATGTTGGTGTACACCTGGGTTATTGCAGTGTGGAGTTTTAATATGTCCTTGTGTGGTGGCATAATGTCAGATGGCACAGCAATAGCACCTGGGCGGGTAGAAAGAGCATGCTAAGTGCACTAGAAGGATTTTCTCATCAGTTTATGTTTTGTCTAGCTGTTTAACGTTATGCATGTGGTACATGAGTGAAAGTGCTCTTAGATGAGCTGGAACTGAAGCTGACTGCTTGGCTAGTTTTCTTCAGTCGCGCTCTCTTTGATGGCTAAATCTTTGCTGTGGGTTATGGGGACTTAGCTTGTCTGATTTGGCAATGCTCTCTGATCTGTTAGTTTGCATTCAGGCCTGGCAGAAAGCAGATGAGCAAGTGGTAAATCTCCAAAGATGTGTCTGCTCTCCCCTGTCTGCCAGTGGCAAAATTGTAATTGTTCGTGTCTGAGCACTTCTACTGTGTAGTTCAAAAGGGGATGAGGCCTTCATCTTGCATTTACTGCCTTACATCTGCTCAGCCATCGGCATCAAAGTTACTGTCTGCAGTTGGTGGTGGTCCTCATGCCACAGGGAAAGCAAGGCGGTTGGGGTGAGGGGAAGCAAGCTGGGCACTGATGCATTTCTCAGAAATGTGTTTGGTTTAGACACTTACCAAGTTTTAGATACCAAGACAGTCAAGCACCTCACCATCAGTAAGAGATATGCAGCAGGAAGTATGATTTGAGCATTTTCTAAATTCTCATTAGAGACAGAGTGATTCATTTAGAGAAATCAAGTCATTTGGACAGCAAGCAGCAGAGCAGATGTTAAAGCCCAAAGGCTAGAGTTCAAACCAGAGGATGGCAAGTTGGATGGGTGGGGGCAATTGAGAGAGTTTGGTTTTGGTTTGTTTTTTTGTTTGGTGGGTTTTCTTTGTTGTGCTGTTTTGTTGTTTTGTTTTGTTTTTTTTTTTAATTCAGGGCAATTAAATTACCTAAAAGTGTATGTGGCTACACCTGTCCCTGCCAGCAGTGCTCATTTGGGCTGTGTGGGTGGGAATTAGAGGTGCCTCTCGCTGGACAGATGTAGAAGACCTGAGCTGCTCTCTAACTGTAGTTCTCTCTTGGTTTTAGTTCCTGATTCACTGCGAGGGCACAAGGTTCACAGAACAGAAGCACCAGATTAGCATGCAGGTAGCTGAAGCCAAAGGCCTGCCCAAGCTCAAGTATCACCTGCTGCCACGAACGAAAGGATTTGCTGTTACTGTGCAGTGTTTGAGAAATGTAGGTAAGGAAAGTCACAAGGAACAATGCTAAATGGTTATTTCATGTAACTGCTGTCACTTTGCATTGCTCTTCTTTTCCCTGTAGCGTGTGTCCTAGTAGAAAAGCCCTGGGATCCTTTCTGACCTTTCTTCTACTAGCCTGCAAAAATTAAAGATCAGGTTTTACTATTAGTAAATTAGAGTCCTGGGGCAACTTGGTTATTTTTTGGGTTTTTTTTCCTGTTACTGTGACTCTGTATGGAGGGATCTCAAGTTGTTTCGTACTTATTGCCCAAGGGTAATATTTCTTAGTATTTATGAAGCAATTCTGTTCCAAATGAAGTGAATACATCACTTAGAGAATCTGAGGCAGTGTGTCCTAAATATTTTATTGCAGTAAATATGTGCCTCAAATAACACAAATTTTTAAATTAAAAAAAAATTCTGCTTTAAATTTCTGTGTAGATGTACTCTTTAGAGTTTCTTAGTAACTTTGCAGAGCTGAGGAGTGGGAACATACCTCAACTGAAGATACATGTAGGAGAAATTTATAAATAAATGATTTCTATATTACAGAACATTATTAAGTTTCTCTTTGTTAATATGGTTCTGAACTTCCCACTCGCCCTGGTTATTTCTGGTTACTTGAATTTGCCAACTTTACAAAGTGCCATCAGTAAGAATATGGCACACATTCCTTTGAAGTAATTTTCTTCTGCTGATACAATCTGTCAAAGTTTCCTGCTGGGTACTTCATGGGCAAAGGAAAGACAGCGCTAAGTAGCCACAGTGCTACAGCATCTTTGGGGTTTGGTAGATTGGTGTGCTGTTAGAAGGCTGATACATAAGAAAGACAAACTGGTTAGTGGTTTAGAAGGAAATGTTCTAGCTTGACTGAAGTTAATGTCAAAGCTTCTTTTGTCTTTGAAGACATGTTCTCATGTGGCATATCTGGGATAGCTGCTGTAAAAAAAACTTTGCAGTCAGCTGTCTTGCTATCCGTCATGTTTCTTTTACATAGCCTCTTGCAAGTCAGGTAGATGATATCACTGTTGTAGCCTGTCAGGCATCCACGACTTCTCACTCCCAAAATGGATAGCCTGGCTTGGATCTTTTCTGTTATGTGAAGTAGTAAGTTATGTGCAGCATCCAGCAACTCCCTTAAGGGCACAGTTTAACCTTCCCTTTTCAATAAGGGCAACTGTTTTGCTGAGGGCAGGGGGAGGTAGGCTTGAGACATTGAAGAAGAGCTGAGTCAAAACTCTGTGACCTCCAGTGCACTGAGCTGAATCAGGGATAGGTTAAATTGGTGGTGATTTTGTTCTTTTTCACTAGCTCTGTGTAAAGCAAGCAAAACATGGTATGATTGTGGACAAGTGGCTTGATTTGTGAGAAAATGTTTCAAAAGGAAACAATTTTAGGGATCCCACATGGCATTTATAAAAAGTTTTGGACATCGATGCAATACAGTACAGTAACACTTCTTAGGATCTTAAATATTTGAAGTAACTTCAGGAAAAGAAGACTGAGGTTGCTAGATTACGTATATACTTAGGGAAGTGTAAGTTACAACCTCAGTCTAGAAGCTGTGACTTGCTAGATCAAAGAGGGCAAGGCTAATAAGTTTGTATTGCCCTGTGAGGGTTCAAGAAGCATGGAGAGTCATAATGTCTCATAGATAGTTTTTGTTGAAACTGTATAGCTTAAAAACCCAACCAACAAACCTCTGAGGGAAACAGCTGATGACCCCAGATAGGTATTGCAAATTCTTTTGGATATGTTGCTTTACTTGCTTTTTTTGCAGTGAGAGGGAGATAATAAGAGTCACTGCCTAGGTTACTATATGTTTTTCTCCTATAGAGACAAGGGGTACATCTTAAGAGCCTGTGTAAACATGTTTTGATTTCTACAGGTCCTTGTAACCTTAATATGTACAGGTAGCAAGGACATCCATAAATGTTTTTTGAATAGAGAATGTGATGGAAGTGTGTTTTGACAGTCCATCATTAGAAATGAAAGTTTTGTCTAGAAATGATTCCTTTCTTGCATGAATACTGATAGGATTTGACCACTTATCTCTGTTAACCTGCACTGACATTTGGTATCCATGTTATAAGCAGTAACATGTTGTAGTTGTCAGTATATACAGAGGCTGTACGCTGTAGAAATTTGGGCATTTTTTTTACTTTTGAGTATTTACGTTGGTAAATAGTACTATTTCACTTGCTCACTGTAAATCCCGAGTCTCATTGCCTTATAATGCAGCCCAGCAAGTGACTATATCCCTCTATTACAGCCTCAAATTACTTGTTCCAAACAGCATCAGTGTGACTGCTGCATTGCTGCTCTGTCTGCAGAAGAAGCAATGGCAACATGCTTCAGTTCAGCGACATCTCTAACGATCTACAAGAATGACTCTTGCAGCCTGACCTGTCTCTGTTGCGGTATGATTCACACCCATTTCAGTGGCCAAGTCTGCAGTAGGGTATCGCTGCACGCCTCTGAAAGAGAGAGACTGGTGCTGAGCTGCCTGTGCCTATTTTGGGGCCTGCCACTTAGGCTAATGCGCTTTCTGCCCTTCCGCAAGGGGCAGTGGGCCTGGCTGGAGCACCTCGCTAAGGGAGATAGCTGCAGCGTGACATAGCAGTGGAGGCAAGCCAAATGTTCGCATCCAGTTCCAAGCTGGATGTGACAGGAGGTCAGCGTTTCTTTTTCCTCTGTTCTTCATTCCTCCTGTCTGACAAGGGTACAATTCAGCCTGACACTGTAGTACTGTAGGATGGATGGATGCTAGTTTCTGTGGCTGTAGAAGTGGTTCACGCACACCTCAGTCCTTTTCAAAAGTTTGTATCAACTCTTAATGCTACCCGGTGCAGTCATTCTCTGTGTTTTGGAAGGAGGCATTGGTGACATCGGTCTGGGAAGCCGATCTGTTTTGAAAAACTTAGCTTCAGAAGGAGTTTATGTAATGTACATACATGGGAAACTGCCTCCATACCAGTGGGTGCCATATCTGTCAGCATAAGCAGATATATTTGGATAAAAATATCTTTCACACAAAATAACAAGTAAAGAACCTTCCTTCCTAACTCATTTCCTTCATAAGTGATAATGGAGTTCTTTTTAGTAACTTCCTTTCACAAATGCAGATCTCTGCACACAGTTAGATTCTTAAAGGAGTGCTTTTATTATTTTTTGTACTTGTTCTGATATTTTTAGCGGTGGCCATTTCTGCCAGTTTGGTCACACAGATGCAGACCCCAGTAACTTAATTTCTAGAAGCTGTTTTCTGTCTTTAAGAATTGCTGTTAGGTTGTAGAGTTTGCTGCCTGTACTGTTCATGGAAGCAAATGAAAATACAGATCTGTTTCTAAAACACTCATTCATTACTTACAGTAAAAAAAATGTCACAAATGTTGCAAAAGATATATTTAACTGTTACTTTTATTGCCTGGCTGTATATCAGACAGTTCCTTTCAGCTGTTTTAATTTAATTAAGATTTGTATTTACAAATGTGCCTCATGATGGATTGTAGATAACTCCAGGGTGTCAACCTTTTCCTCCTGTTTTGTATGCTGGGAACCACTGTCCTAGAGGGAATGCATGAGCATAAATTTTAGGGTGATGTTCTCATAGAGTTCAGTATGACAGTGTTTGGGGGGTTTGCCATTACTTTTTTTCCCCATGAGCTGCACTTTAGTCCTGGATTTTTTTTCAATGTTTAATGAGCCTCCTGGTCATCTTCCTGAGCAAGCTAACCGGCTTGAGAGGATGAGTGATTTTTGGCTGGGATGACCAGAGCAATGAAATGTTAAATCAAAGGATTGTGTCAAGGTGGCTGTCATACAGAGAGTACAGGGAATTCCACTATCTCTTCCCCTCCCTTTCACAGTCTTCACTTCAGATCATTTTGCTAGTATGAAGCTGTATGTAAGCATACTCATTGCCTGTAGGTTGATTTGTCAGATGATGATTCTGGCATAAGCCACCATATCCACAAAACAATGCATGAAAGAAGACAGTGGAAGTAAGAAAAATCCTCTCTAGATATGCCATCCAAAGATTTCTTATGTTGAAATAAAGAAAGTGAATCTTAAATTCCTAAGTACATAGCTCTCTGTCAGAAAGCTGTACAAGGAACCAAAAAAAAGCTGGGCAGATATTAGAAAACAAAACAAAAAAACCTAGCCTTTTTTGTTAGAAAATAGCAATTCAGCGGGAAAAAAATTATTTTCAGTTATGATCTCTCCTAAGCCTTTGAAAAGGCTTCCAAATATTGTCTTTGTTTTTGAATGAAAAAGATGTTTTAAGATAACTTCTTTGAGAAAATATTTTATTTCACAATTGAAGCAAAACTTCTGAAACACTGCCTGAATTAGTCTGACAGTGAGACAGTTGCAGTGTTTTCAAAATACTGCAGAGTTACGTTTAAGAACGTGAAATTTCTGGACTCTTCAGCTTTTTGATGAGAAAGTTGTGAGATGTCCAGTTCTAATTATGTAATTACAAACTACACAATTAATGATAACAATTTCAGTGTGTCACACAGCATGCTAGTGCTGCTTTGACTGTAAAAGCTTTCTGGCAAGTTTCAGTTCTGTGCAGTTGTCGTCTTTGACGCTTCTACTGTTGTTCTTTTCCTGCACCTTCCAAATGGAAAAGCTTAAATCTTCATTTGTTTTGTATCTGGCTATAGCAGAGGTCTCTTTATCCTGCATATGCTATCATGGTCTTGGATTTGGCACTGTTTCACCCCAGATGATTTCAGTCTGATGTTAAAAAGGACTGGACTGAATATCAAACTACAGACCAGTTACAAACTGGAATGGGATAGTTTTTCCTGGAGTGAAGGAAAAGTGTATGGCCATCAGCACATAAAGATGTTCCTGACCAACCCTGCAGAGGTTTTCTCAGAACAGGAGAAGCATCTTCCAATGTATCTGAGCAAGCACCCAATTCATATTAAAACTTAAATGCAGACATCTTCTAAAAGATGAAAGAACAAGTGCTGCATATATCATACTTTCCTTTATTGTGTCCCTGTTGTCATTAGAATAATCTCATGCTATTAAAGAATAAACTAAGAAGCTTACCCTGTATAAACCAAATTGAGCTCTTGTCTTTCTTCAGTTACGTTGGATTAGTAAATTAGAGTAGATTAGTAAAATCCTTCTACGCTAAGAAGCTTTAAAATGGAGGTAGATACTTTATTCAAAAAAGTGATTTCCTATTTATGTTGTATGGGGAGAGTATTGTGGTTGAAATAGATTTTGGTTTGTGTTGTAGTTTTGAGTATGGGCTAAAAACCCAACTGTAGTAGGGGAAGAAATAGAGTTGTTAATGAGGGATACAGTCAGTATGCAGTGGCAAGGTTTTGGCTTCTGCTTTCAGGATTTCCTTGCAGCATGGAAGCCAGGCTGTTCTGTTCTGCACTATGAATTCTGTTTTGTAATAACAAATGTCATGGTGGGTTTCTGGGGCTGAGTGTTGTGACCAAGCCATATTTACCTCTTGAGGTAGGGAGGCTTCAAAAATAAAAGCAAATCTGTTCTGTGTAATAAAAGGCTTTCTTAGGTGGGTTGAGAGCTTTCACAACAACGGTTCATCACAATGTTCATTATTGCAAAACTCTAGAGCAGAAAAACTAGAATACAAGCTACACAATGAAGTACACGTTGGTCACTTTTGTGATAAAAAACCCTTTTGTTGTTGACATTGACCTTAGAATTTCTACCACGATGTACAGTTGGTTTCAGTGTCAGGAAAATTAATTTATCTCTGGTAATTTTGTGACATTAGCTAAATAGTGTCTCTAAGGATGCGTTCAAAGAAACTTTTTTTTGAACACTTTATGTGGTTTAAAACACTGAACACTTTTTCTGTAGAAACTGCTTGTTTGTGCTGTCTTAGTTTTACAAATGACTGTTGCAAATATGTTTGTTGTTACTGGGCAGTCCTGAACTGCAAAAACAATATTTTCTCAAGGCTGAAAATCTGATTGCAGTTTTTGTTTTCTGGAACTTGGATGTTACCTTCATCACAGCTGGATGTTTTTGTAGCAGCAGCCCAGCTCACGCAGGGCCTGTTGTGGTTTTCTGTCTCTGCCTTTGCCCTATAGCAAGTGTCTCCCTTATCAACGAGTGGATGTGAAGGGGAGGATGTTTTGAACCCCAGTGATTCATGGTTGCATTAAACCCTGTTGCTGTAGGATGTATCTCACGCACATTTTAGCCATTCTTAGTCAAACTGCATATACTGTTCATTGTTTATGAAGTGTGTATCTGCCTGGTTATTTACCCAGATTTTGGGGGCAGTTCTGTCATTCACAGTGTATTGAGGAAGCTGTATATCAGCTATTTGACTCCTAGGATAGGATGTCCTAGGCATATTAAGTGTCAGAAGGTGTAACTGTGTTCCCTGTGCCCAATGTTCTGTAGCTGATGGGGAAGGAGGCAAGGGTGGAGAGCAAACCCTTCCATTCCACTGGTGCAGTTCCTGAAAGGGTCACTGATTATTTGACTTCTTAAAAACTGCATGGTGAATATTTCGGTGTCATCTTTACCTTGGTGACAGCTCAGACTATGGTGCTATTGCTGATGACTTCATATTTAATTATGCTCCTTGCTTTGAGAGAGAATGACATATTTCCATTCTATCACTACAGTAATCACATAACCTGTTTCTCTTCTTGTAGTTTCTGCAGTCTATGATTCTACCCTCAATTTTAGAAATAATGAGAATCCAACATTGCTGGGAGTTCTAAATGGAAAGAAATATCATGCAGATTTATATGTAAGGCAAGTAATCCATATTTTAATTCCTTTTTGCCATACAGAAGTGTGTAGTTGCAGTCACGATTGCACAAGTAAGGAAATGTTTTTGAGTAGGTAACAGATAGCAGATCTCTACCAAACTGGCTTCACAGAACTGCAGATAAAAACTCATAAGGGATGAGAAGGGTTTCTGGTAAAGTTCTGTGACTATAAATATGTGGGCACCCTATAAAGCTCTACAGGATTTTTTGTTTGTTATTCTTTTATTCATTTGTGTGTCTGTTTGTCAGCTCAGTGGCACCAGTGGGGTCTCTTTTCGCTCACTTGAGCAGAATACCAAACATCTGCCAGGTGTTCAGATGGAGTGGCTTTACACCTGGTTCTGGCAGAGTGGTTCCCACCCAGGTGGAGGCTAGTCTCAGAACTGTTCCCATCTCTCTTTGGTGTAGTTGTTGATGTATTTGATTGCCTCTCTCTCCCTCCCAAGAAGGCGCTTGTTTAATGAAAAAACAATTACCTGGATTCTGTATCATTGATGTTTCTGTAAGTGATGAATACCCCAATGGCTTCCAAGGCCCTTATTCCCAGGTCAAGTTCTACTAGCCGCACCCATGCTGCAGGTACTCAGGGTATGTAATGGGTTAGGGTTGGAATACAGGAGCCTAGAAGTGATCCCACAAGTGATCAGGAATTCATAAAAACCCCATTATAGTTGTCTGGTCCAGTTTGTTTATCTTGGGTACCAACATGAGGTGGAACAGGGTGACCTCTTCTTACCTCCCCTTTTCTGCCTGTTTTAAAAAAATCTTTTCTTCAGAACTGTTTTTGCCCAAGGGTTAAAAATAAACTTTCTCTTGATTCCTCATGGATGCAAGATGAGTTTGTATTCCCACTTGGCTCTCATGGGTAGCTCAGCCTTGTGTTTGGTGTATGTAGCCCGACTGGCTAGTGTTCATGGAGGAGCAGCTGGCCCTCCCCTCCCTGTGTGGGCCATTCCTTCAACAGTGTGCATCTTGGTATGTCTCTCTCCACATCTTTCCAGCCTGCTGCAAGTCAATTTCTCAGCACATGGAAATGGCATTTTATGACTCGGGCTACCTGTTTGCCCATCTGTCCTTATGGGGTTCCTGAGAAGCTCTTATGGGCAGTATAAAACTCATGGCAAAATTTGTTTTGGCAGTTCACTGGGGGCAATCACAGATGTTCTTCAAAATTCTCCATATTTGCTTAGTGAAGTGCTGTAGGTGTTGCACTCAGTAGAAATTTGTAAAATGTGGATAGCCTTCTTTGTTTCTGCTTAAATTGTGTTGACTTCTAATGTTTGTCATCTTACAGCTTTCTTATATAAAGGAACAAAACAGTAATGTCACACCTCTAAATTTATTAACTGCAAACAAGAGTGTCCTGGCTTTCAAGCTAGCACCTTCAATCTTTAATTCTCCATTTGTGCAACCACTGNTACAGGAGGATTTTTTTCTGTCACAGGATTATTGACCAAAATTCATGTTAAAACTTTGATGAAAACTTTGTTTTGTCAAGAGAAGGTTTTTCTTTCAGTGATAGGAAACATTTTGCTGGAAATTATCCAACCAAGCTGCATGTAACAGAAATTATAGGAAATGGAAATGTTACCTGAGAAATACTAGAGTGCTTTACCCTAGGTATAGGGGTAATAGCCTGTTTTCTCTCTGTAATGCCCAGATGATTCAATACAGCCTTGAACTCCATAGTGGAGTAAGAAAGTAATTCATTCAAAACCTTTGTTTGGAAACAGAAAATTGCAAACCTGTATCTAGAAAGTGACTCTACTGAGCTTAAACATAATGCATTACTATTTCAGACAAATTTCTGCGTTTCGGATACATCTGAAAACTGAAGGTGGCTCTAGAAGCAAACTATATTTTGCTGATCTGGGAGCTGTTACCATAAATTAAAAAAAAAAGAAGTCAAAAATGTAGTGAGTCTCCTGTCAGATGGACAATCTGTACGATGTCAGTGCTGTTCATAGGAGACAAAGTATTTATTGTTTTTCAGTTTCTCTTGTTTACCATTGGCAGGCGGATTCCGCTAGAGGAAGTCCCAGAAGATGAGCAGGAATGTTCTAACTGGCTCCACAAACTGTATCAAGAAAAGGTTGGTGTTTTGTCTAGACAGCACTTGCAAGCCACTAGTGCTTGATTAGTTGTATTGGTAGTAGACCTTTACGGTGTGCACGTGTAGTGCTTCTGCTTTGGGGGCTTGGGGTTGGTTGGTTTGTTTAAGGATGAGTGCTCTATTTCTCCAGACACAAACTGGTCTTGTGCTGTCAGTTATGATTGCCTTTATTTTGCATTTAAAGTGCAACAGAAAGAAAATCTAAGCAACCCTCAACAGAGTAGTTTCAAAACTCTTTTTTTGACAGTTGCATAAGGATACAAAATCCACAAGTACCTGCTGGTGGTACTTTAACTTCCTGTTAAAGGCACCTCCTAAATCAAGCAGTAATTCATGGGCTAAATTAGGTATATTTTGCTTTAGTGTATTAAAATTTTTGTTCTTATTTTACCCTGCCTTTTTTTACCTAGGCAAAGATCCAGCATTAATAGGACAGGCTGATAAATTGCTTTCACATTGTTTGCATGGAAGGTGTGCATTTAAGATTCCTAATTCCATAGGATTGGGGCAGAATAATGATGACTGTGTGTTTGTAGATGCCCACTGATTTTTGTTTCCCAAGTACTTTCATGTGCATCCTTCAGACTTTAAGAATCTGTTTCTTGTGGGTTTTGTTTTTATGACCCTAGGAGATAAAGATTGGGGGATGTACTCTTTGAATACACACAGCACTGCCATTTCAGTCAGTGGGAGTCATAGGTATGCAAGGCATGAGGGCCTGGCAGCTCAGTTTGCTGCAATAAATTGATCTAAGTTATATATTCAGATTGGAATACAGCAGTGCTTTGGACTTAGAAGGGATAGAATATAGCTACGCTTTGGTTTCCTCTCTCAGGGGCAGCAGAATTCTGCTGTGCCCTTTGTTGTATTCCACCCAGAACACCACATTAGCATTTCTGTATTGACTGTGTTCTGGTCTTTCTCTGCTTCAAGCAGTGACTGTTTCTGGTTTCATTCGTAACCCGTCTAAGCAGCCTGCTTACAGGAATGTGAAAGTGTTGAGACCACAGATGTAGATCTACTAGCTTTGCCTTTGATCTCCCTTCTTGTAAGCTATGCCACCAACACCTGCTCCCAGCACGACCCCTAACGAGTTTCTGCAGAAAGGCATGATTGTGTTACCCGTGGGCCTGTGCTCGCTCTACAGCGTATACATGCAAATGGTCCTTTTGCTGAACATTGCAAAAGGCCACTTTCTGCTGCTGCGACTTTTTCTTTAACCCTGTTTCATGTTCCCAAGAAATGTTTAGACATTCCCAAGACAAGAACATAAACCGTGAGAATGTGATGATTGTTTTCCTGAATCCCTTATTACATAGTTTGCAGTAATTAACTTCAAGTTTTTTATGTTCTTCCCGCTCTGGCAAACAGTCAGTTATTTCTAGAGCCTACATCTATCCTGCTTTCTTCATAACAACTTAGTTTGCTGGCTGGTTAAATCTATAGTTTCCTATTTACGTATAGGAAGAAGGAATGTGTGTTCAGCTTTCCTTTCCTTTAAAACCTTTTTGTTTGTATGGCATTTTCGTAGTTTTGACTGTGACTGGCAGCCAAACACCACAACAACCACTCGCTCACCCTCTCCCCCTCTCTCCAGGCATGGGGGAGAGATTTAAAGGGTAAAAGAGAAAAGG